>BDDC01000790.1:13411-43902 GCA_001662425.1 Chlamydomonas sphaeroides | reverse complement strand
GCTTCCTGCTTTTCCGTTTTTCCTTGCTCGGTTTCGGTTTCTTTTTTCTTTTGTAATCTCTCTCTCTCATCACGAGGCGCCCCTTGCCCCCCGGCACGTCTGGTGGCGGCGCGAGTCGCAGCGGTGGCGCTGCTTACCCTACCTGTGTGGATGTTGCCCCGTGCCCGACACGTCGCCGTGTGCCAGCATACCTTTGGTGCAGCAGGGACACGTCTCGACTGAAGGAATGCTTACAGCAAACGCGATGGAATGTACTGTTAGTATGTACAGTGCCGCCGCCGCTGGTCATTAAAGCCACGCAGGCGTGAACACCCAACAACACGGCATGCCTCCTGCTGCCCCACCCACAGGGCCCGTGTTGCTCACTCAGACAGCATCGCCACAGGCACACACACGCACGAAGGGCTCCAAGCTTAGGCACACCCTGGGCAGGTGCGTACCTACCGTATGTATGCTACAATTGGTCTTCGTCATGCATCAAAAACGATAACAACAGGCCATCAGCGTGGCGATTGATTTGCAAACTCTCCGTGGGGTGCCGGACGCGCGTGCGCGCCGGCCGCCACAACCCACTGATAGTCGACAATAAAACGACAACATACTGCGCAGTGCCGCGCTCGGGGCCTGCCATATGCCCACCGTACAGCAGCATGCAAGCCCCGCGGCCCAACGGCTTACTAGCTATTAGCATGTACGTAGGCCGCCGTTCGTCATCCGTATCCCGCCCTGCACGTCCCGCCGTGCGCCGTACAGCAACCAACCAACCGCCCAACTTGGTCGTCGTGCGACCCGCCCGAACCTACGGCATTCATGGCACCACGTGACACCATGATGATGACACCGTGCCAGCCGGCGCTGACCCATGGTCGCTTCGACACAGTGCAACGGCTGACGTAAGGCGGCGCCGCAACAAAGTCCCCCAGCGCGGCGTCGCTCCTACGTGCACTCGGCTACCGCCATGGCGCCTCCTGAACCCCGTCCTGCAGCGCCTTGCTCAGAAGCGGCGGCGAAGGCAGGGCGCGCCTGGTCCCTGCGCTCCGCCCCACCGCCATGACGACGTCAACAGGCGCGGGCAGCGGGTAGGCCAGCGGTCACATGTCTTTCTGCCAGGCGGGCGACCTTACTGCCGCGCCTTGGCCTGGCCCTGCTGCTGCACCGGCGCCGGGCCGCCGCCCAGCATCTCCTGCGCCGCGATGATGCCGGCGGCGATGGAGGACGACGCGTCGGCGGCGGCGCGCGCGCCGGGCGCGGACGTGGCGCGCTGCAGCGCGGCGATGGCGGCGGCGGAGGTGGGCGGGCTGATGCTGGCCAGCTCGTGTGGCAGCTGCGAGAGAGCGCCCAGGCTGCGAGGCACGTCGCGGAGGTCCTGGGGTGCGGCGGGGAAGAGGGGGGCCTTAGGTGGAGCTCCAGCAAGCACCGCTCGGGAAGGCCCAGAGGAGCGGGCAGAGGGGCGCCGCGCCGCGTGGGGCAGCGCGGCGAAGGGGAGGCACGCCGCAGGCGTGCCGGGAGGTCGTTGACGGGATGCGATCGGGGGATCGACTGGGTTTCGGAAGGTCGCTCACCTGCAGCACCTGGCTGATGTGGCTGCGGTGCTGAGCCGCCACATCGCGCGCCTGGTCGGGCAGGAGGGGGGAGCGGATGGCACCGTTGGTCAGCCGCGATGCTGGTTAGTACCGGTCATCGAAAGCCACGGTGCGCGCAGGGCGGCTGCGGTGGTGGGCCGCCGCCCACGGCCCCACCAGACAGCTCGGCACCCACAACCCCACCAGCCTGCGCCCACCGCCCACCTGCGCCGCCAGCACGTCGAGCACCAGGCTCACGTCACGCCCAGGCATCCGCACGTCCACGCTCGCGTCGCCCGCGGCGCCGTCGGCCGAGGCGGTCACCGCTTCCAGCTGCGTGGGGGCACGGGCGGCAGGGCGGCAGGGCGGCGAGGCGGCGTGGCGCTATCCGTCACACACAGCGCCCGTGCCAGTGCCTGCACATGCGGCAGCAGCCCCAGCCCGGGTGCGCGGACACTGGACAGCCGGCCACGGCGCCAAGCTGTGCGGGGCGAGGGGGCCGCCAGGACCGAGCAGGCGGCTGCTCACAAGGCCGAGGCCTGGCGGCAGCCGATGCAGCCCGGACGCCGGGTGCCCCAACCCCCGCCCCCCTGCCGCCCCAGGCCCTTCCCCCTGCCGCCCAAGCCCCTGCGCCCCTGTGGTCGCACCTCCTCCATCTCCAGCGTGCGGCCGGCATCCGCCAGCGCAAGGCCCGAGGCCATGCGGCTGATGCCCACCAGCAGCTGGGGGCAGGGGGCAGGGAGGGGAGGGAGGCGTGGACATGGCGAGGGGGAGGGAGGCGAGGATGGGTAGAGGGGAAAGGGAGGGGGGCCGTGAAGTGCCGAGCGTTGCGCTGGCGTGCACGTACGGCCCCGGCAACGAGGAGCGGCGGGGGGCTGGCCCAGGCTGGTCTGGACCCCTAGCCCTCCAGTGATGGGTGCATAGGCAGGTTGCGAGGGCAGTGACAAAAGGTCCCACGCCCCTGTGCAGGCAACATTTCAACGAGGGAGGGGGCCCGCCCTAGGCCAGCCCCGTGGGCCCCACAGGCCGCACCTGCGCCTCGCCGAACATGGCCAGCGGCGCGGGGCCGCGCGACGGGTCGGCTGCGTCGCGTGTGATGACCGCCGCCGCCAGCGCCTCGGCCAGCGCCGCCAGCATCCTGCAGGCAAGGCAGCGCGGGAGCTTGGGGCCGTGGGCCCCCACGGTGGGCACCCGGCAGCAGCCGCGCCGCAGCATCGCGACTCCGCCCACCCCCCCAAGCGTGTCCAGGGGCTGCGCCAGGGCCGCATGGATTGGCCGAGGCACGCCACACGCGACACACCTACGCACGCCCCACGATTGCCCCCTCCCATTCCCCTTCACACCCCCTCCCCTTCGCACCTGCCGGCCGCCGCGGGGTCGGCGCCGTGGCTCCGCAGCGCGTGCGCCAGCGCCGTCACGGCTCGGGCCAGGCTGTGCAGGCAGCCCGCGGCGCCGCCCCGGGCCGCGGCGCCGCCGTCAGCCAGAGTGTTGCCCGTGTGGCGCGGTGCCAGCAAGGAGGCCAGCGTGTCGGCCAGGTAGGCGGCGATCTGGGCGGCGGAAGGCAGGGGAGGCAGGGGAGAGGCGCGGGCACGGCGGATGGGGCCACGTCGACGGCCTCGTCGCTTGTGCAGCTTGGATCCACTGCATCGCGAGGAGCCATCCCCAGCGGGCGAAGACGCCATCCCGGGACCGGCACTGAAAGCAGCCCGTCGACCGCACCCCGCGCTGCCCCGCAGGCCCCTGGAATGCACCTTTGCGGGGCAGTCGTGGCGCCAGGTGGCCTCGCTGTACAGCCTCGTCTCCAGCACCGCCAGCAGCGGGTGCGCGGGCGTCGAGGGCGACACGGTGTGGCCGCCGGGGCCAGTGTGGGAGGCCAGCTCGGAGGCCGGGTCTGCCAGGAAGGGAAGAGGGCAGGCAGGCAGGCAACCAGGCAGGCAGGTTGGGAGGCGTGCAGCGGACATGCGGGCGCATGTGGGGCTGAGCGGGCGCCAAGACAAGCCACGGGGGGAAGGGGGGGGGTGAACGGCGGGCCCTGGCGAGGCATCACGTGGCTCCAGCAACCTGGAGCCGGTGTGCAGGTGCCGCAGCAAGCCCCGGCACCCACCCGCGATGCAGCCCAGCACGCGGCCCGCCTCCCGCAGCAGCTCCGCCTCCTCGGCCGCCACCGCCGCCGCGCTGCCGGGCGCCGCCGAGGGGCCGCCCGGGCTGCTGCGGCTGGCGCCCTCCAGCGCCTCCGCCATGCCAAACTGCAGGGGGCGGCGATCAGTACGGCACGTACGGCGCGGCATGGGTACGGTAACAGTGCGGCATAGCACGGCCCACGTACGCGGGTGGCGCGGCCGCGCCGCGCATTGCACAGCGTTGGGCCGCGCAACAGGTGAGGCCTGGTCGGATAGATTTGCATGGCGGCCGCAACCATGCCTTCCTTGGGCCAGCACAGCAACGTGCAAAATCAAACAACGCACCAGGCAGGTCATGACGGCGGCCGCCTTGTCGCCCGGCAGCTCGGCGTTGGGCTGGCCCGCCAGCCGGCCCACCGCGCCCGCCAGCGACCGCAGCGCGGCGCCGGCGGCGGGGCCGGCGGGGCCCCGCGCCGAGATGGCTGCGGCGCCCACCTCCTCCAACACGGCCTGCGAGGCAGGTGCGGGTGCGGGAGCAAGCACAACTCGGCCGGGCCACATGATGTCGCTACCTTGCATGGCATGGACAAGTGATGTGGCATGAGCCTGGCATGGCATGCCGCCGTTGCATCGCATGCTCCACCACCGCCTCGGGGGCCGTGTCGGCGATGTGTTCTAGTGTTAGGTAGAACAGAACCCCACACGCGGCACAGCACGCCCCGGGTAGAGTGGCGCGTCGGCCGTGTCGACGATGTGTGTGGCGCACACGACACGCAGGACACGCAGGACACGCTGGACAGGATACGTTGACAGTGCACAACGAGGCCGTAGCTGCAGCCACAGCCCCTGCTGCAGCTGGGATTCGTGTACCGGTACCGCCGGGCCTCAGCCCCTCCTGCCGGTACCCCACACACACCCCCCCGGCGCACCTGCAGGCCGCCTCCGGGGTAGTGCAGCAGGGTGGCGCCGGGGAAGGCAGACAGCACGTCGCCCGCCTCGTCGCCTGCGGGCGGTAGGCAGCGAGCCAGGGGTCAGCAGCAGCGAGCCAAGCGCACTGAGCACCGAGCGGCGCGCCGCAGTGCTGCGGTCGCAGGGAGAGGCGCCCGGGGGCTCGGCCTTGCTTGGCCGACGGCCGCAGGCGTCCAGGCAGCGGCGGCCGCGCGGTTGTGCATGTCTCATGTCAGGGTGCGACGATGGCTTGTGTTGGCGTGTGCTGCATCGAGCACTGCGTCGTACCCGCGCTCATGTGCTTGCGAGCCATAAGCTGCGCCTCCAGGCAGCGCAGGGTGGCGGAGGCCATGCCCGCAGGGCTCAGGCCGCCCGCCGTGGCGTCGGCGCCGGGCCCGGCCGACGGCGCCGCCATCAGGGTGCCGGGCGCCGGCCGGCGGCCGCCGGCGGCGTCGGCGGCGTCGCTGACAGCGGCGGCGACGGCCTGCTGTACGACACCGCCCATGCTGGAGCTCATTACGGTAAACTCTGTGCCGGGGGGAGGAGGGATTGGTGTCGGGTCGGGTTGTGTCACGGAGTGTCGGGGTTTTGCGTCACGGTGTGTGTCAGGTGTTGCGGCGGGCAGTTGTGGATCGTGACAGGACGGGTGCGTATCCGGAAGAGCTCAGGAGGAGCGCGGCAACAAACCAACGGCCGTGGAGAGCGGCAGGGCAGGGGAGCTGATGGTCAAGCACGGTATAGGGCGAGGGTCGTGGGGCAGGGTAGGAGCAAGGGAACGGGGAGGCAGGTGGGTTAGACTCTTTGCCAGCGTTGAGGGCAGTGGAACAGAAGGCCTGCGACATGAGCGCAACGCGAGGGCAGGGGTCACCAACGGGTCTCAGCTAAGAACACGGGTCAGGCGAAGGGATGCCGTGAGTCTGGTGGTGGCGGGAAGTGGCCTCTACGACATGCGCAAAGTGGAACAACTACCACAAAGTTGAGGACCAGTATGCGGAGCTGCGCGGAGCGGCCTGCGTGGCGCACGACATGACAGCTGGATGTCTCACCCGCGGTGCGCTTGCTCTGCAGCTCCTCATCGCCGCTGGCGTTGGCTCCATGGATATTGACGAGGCAGACGATGCGTGGCGCACGGCGCGCGACAGCCGCGCGAGGGGCGTTTCGGCGAGCAGCGACTGACGCGGCCGCGAACCGCGGCGCGGAAGCGCGTGGCCTGCATTTGGAGGAGCGTGCATGGATGAAGATGTTCCGATGCCAGCGGGCAGCGTAGCCATGAGCGTGCTGCGGCAAGGGAAGATGCCGTGGCGGAAGGTGCCATGCCAGTCGCGAAACGGCGCCTTGGCCGCCACGCAGAAATTTGAGTGTCTCCCCGATTAGAAGCATGCGTATCTGTCGTCGCGCGTGGCGCGTTGGAGGGGCCTTGCCGACAGCTCGGGTGACGCGGACAGCCCCGCGGCTTTTGTGCTCCCCGGCGCACCTGGCCTGGAAGCCGGCTGTCCTGTCGATGATGAGCGTAGCCTGCATGCTGTGAGTTATGCAGTAGCTTGGGGCACTATCGTTCCTCGAAACAGTTGCTTTTGTCGTCCGGGGCCCGTGTGCTTTGGTTTGCAAGAGCTTAATGGATGTGCTTGCGTTCTTATGGAGTGCTACTTGGGCGCGTCTTTCCATGGACCGGCGAACAGCAAAGCGCGCCATCCGGCGTTCCGGCCCTTCAACGGTCGTCGGGCATGTCAGAGCCAAGCTGGTCTACGAAGAGAGCAGAAATGTGTTGCATGCCCCACATGTTGGTCGACGTGGTCGCCTGCTTGGTGCGCGACAGCTGAGTCCGCAACGCGAGCCCGCTGTGACCCGCGGGCCATTGCTCTTGCGCAGCGAAGATTAGCTGCACTATTCTGCTGATTTGAATGCTTAGTGCGACGTGTATCCGTGCTGCGAATTGCGGCAAGTTTGGAAGACACACGCGCAGCACCCAAGCTCCAAGAGCGACATCCAGGCTGTCCCCACACACCATAGCAATAGAGACTGCCTAGTCGCAGAAACACACGCTTCACTGAACCATCGAGTATCGCTTTGGCTTGGCGCGCCAGCCTCTGCGTTGCTCGAACGAGTACCACCGTTTATTACATACAGCATACTGGAAAGCACTGAAGTTGACTTAACTGTGCGCTAGTTCCTGCGGCGAGTCAGCTCAGGTGGACTGCCGCACCAAGGTGAAGCTTGAGAGGCTTAGCAGCAGCTTATTTGCTGCGTTAGCGTAACAGATACCCAGGGCATCCGGCCAGGGGCGGTCAGCCCGCTCAAGCGATCCGCCTGCAGCTTGTTGCCCTGAGCGTCGGAGCCGAGCGCCCCCTTGCTTTGCAAATAGTCTTGCATGTATTTATCTTCCTGTGGGGAGCACCTGAGCGATCCTGTGGCGCCTGGGCTTGGCGGCAGCGACAATTGAGCAGGATGACCGGCTTGGGCGGCGCCGTCTGGAGCAGCTGATATCAGTTCCTTAAAACCGTTTTTCAGGACGCCACGCGTGGCCATGACTTGCCGAAAGCTGCTCTCACTCACCGCTCCCACCCCGCGCATTCTATTCGCGTCCCCAGGTCGCGTAAGTCAACACCAGGCGTGCAGGCGCAGACCAGCAACAAACCACAGCATACATGCAGCCCCGCGCGCGCCCATAAGCGCGTTGACGTGGAGGAGGGGTACTCGATGAGCCCCTGCGTCAATCGCAAGACGAGCGGGGCACGGGCTGTCTTCACAGTACCGCCCCCGCCGCCCCTTCCGGGGCAAGTGGTCGTGTTGCCGCCACCTGGCAGCTCGGGCGCTGACGAGGCTCAAACGGGCCAGCAAGCTGCGCCTTCGGCACCCGCGGTGCCGCACCCACCCGGCAACGTGGGCGGGCCACACGGGCCCAACCTAGGCGCCCCGCCGCATCGGCAGTCAGCCACGCCGGCGGAGCAGACGCATGCGGACTCCGCCCGCAGCGCCGCGGCCACCCGCGGCAGCGGGCACAGCAAGTCGTCCGCGCATGCCGGCTCCACGTCAGGGCCGCACGCCCTGTCCGCCGCGTCCTCGGGCTCGCGATTGCTCGCGTGCCCGCAGCACCTAGAGCTGGTGACCGTGGTCCCGCACGCGCCCAGCTGTCTGGAGCCAGGGCTGCAGAGCTACTGGTCCAGCCTGTCGCTCCAGCAGCGGCGGCAGCTGCTACGCCTGCCCAAGAAGGAGCTCTTCGCGCGCGTGCGCTCGCTCTACTGCTCGGGCTGCTTCTCGCTCGTGCAGCTGCAGTACGATGAGCTTTGCTCGTACGTCGCCAGCCAGGTGGCAGCGGCGCGCAACGGCACCTCGGGCCCCGCGCAGTGCGCCATATGCGCCTCGGGGCACGCGTGCTTCGCGGGCCTCTCCGTCTCAGACGACGGCTCCGTCACGCTGACAGACGACCTGCTCGCGGCGCACCCCTTCGGCCGCTTCGAGCAGGCGCGCAACTGGGACCTGGACCGCGAGCACCACTTTGCGTGCGGCGAGGTGTGCGGCAGCGGCTGGTGCAAGCGCCCCGGCGTCAACAAGTGCAAGCTGCACACGGGCCCAGTCGCGCCCGACGAGCTGTTGGCGTACTGGACCACGCTGCCGGGCCCGCGGCGCGAGGCACTCATGACGTTGGACGAGGAGACCTTTCTGGGCGAGCTGGACGTGAGCATGAAGCTGCAGCTGCGTATCTGCAAGGAGTGCCGCAGCAACGTGACGCGCGCGTTCAAGGAGCTCAAGCCCGGGCGCGACGTGGCCGGCGCGGCCGCCGGCGCGCCGCCGCCACCGCCTGCGGGGCTGCTGCTGTGCGAGGGCCACGAGTTGCGTGCGGGCGAAGGCCGCGTGCGCGTGGAGGGGCCCGGCGAGGCGTGCCTGTTTGAGAAGGCGGAGGAGGTGCAGGAGCAGAAGGTGGGTTGAGCTGTGCGCATCAGCGCTTGCATGGCCGGAGCGCCACGGCCGCTGCCGCACGCCTGACCCCGGCCGCAGCCTTGCTGGTCTCGCCTTCCATGCCGCTTACCGTCGTGTACTGCAACCGCTCCAACTCCTGCAGGCATTCGACGCGGCGGCTGGGGACCAGGACAGCCCCGAGACCATCCGGCACGCGGAGACGCCGGAGCTGGCGCGCGAGGCGCTGCAGGATTCGGCGCTGCTCATCTTCAAGGCCCAGGTATGGCACGCGCCCCGTCGCAGCGCCCTAGCCCCGCCCCTCGCGCCCGTCGGCGCACACGCGCGGCGGACGCGCATTCTTCCCTTACCGATGCTGCCATGCGTCCTGCGTTGGCCGTTGTGACGCTGCCTGCTGCTCCCCACCGCCCGCTGGCCGCAGGTGGAGGTTGCGTTCCGCGACCAGACGGCCTGCCGCAATGCGCTGCTGCTCTTCACCGTGCTGTGTCACGGCCTGCTGGAGCAGCAGCTGGCCAACGCGTACAAGGAGCTCGGGGCCAAGCGCGCCGAGGTGAGGCCCCTGCGCCCCGCCTGCTCCTTGCCGCGTGCCATGCTCCATGTGCTCTGGGCGCGCACAGCAGCACGTGTCGGTGGACAGGGCAACGCGAGCGGGCAGTGCCGGCTCTGGTCCAAGCCGCTCACTGGACCGCGCCGCCATGGCTCGCCTCCTCGCGTTCCCGCAGGCCGAGCTGCTGCGGCTGCTGGAGGAGGACGAGGCCAAGGAGGCCGCCAAGCGCGAAAAGAAGGCCACCAAGGCCAAGGCCAAGAAGCAGCTGCCCGTGGCCTCGGCCGCACAGGACCAGCCGCTGGCGCCCAGCGACTCGGACGAGCCGGAGCCCGAGCCGGAGCCGGAGCCGACCAAGCCCGCGGCGCCGGCGCCGCACGCGGCCGCGGCGCCGCAGGCCAAGGAGCCCACGGCCGCAGCAACGGTCGCTCCGGCGACCGCCAAGGCTGCGAGCACGGACAAGCCCCACGGGGACAAGGGCCGTGAGGGGGCGGGCAAGCAGGGCAAGCAGCCGCAGGGGGGCCAGCAGGGCTCGGGCGGGAAGCAGTCCCGCGCCGCAAGCCTCGAGGAGTACCTGCCCGAGGCGGTGGTCCATCACGCAATGGCGGCAGCACAGGCCCGCGGCGGCAAGCAGCAGGCCGCTCAGCAGAACGGGGGCCCGCCGCCCGCCGCTGCTGCGCCGGCCGTTGCGGCGGGGAAGAAGGGCGGCGCCGCGGCGGCCGCAACGGGCGGCGGCGCCGCTGCCGGTGGCGGCGTCAAGGGCAAGGACAAGGAGGCAAGCCATGATGGCGGCAAGGAGAAGGGCGAGGGCAAGGGGCACAAGGGCAAGGACGCCGCGGCAGCGGCGGCCGGGCCTGGTGCCGCACCCGCGCCGGCGCAGGGCAAGAGCGGCAAGGGCGGTGCGTCCGCGCAGCCGGGCAAGGGCGGGAAGGGCTCTGGCGACGGCAGCGGTAGCGGCAAGGAGAAAGGCCAGGCGCAGGCGGCGTCGGGCCGTGGCGGCGCGGCGGGCGGCCGGCAGGGCGCCGGCGGCAAGCAGCCGCCGCCCCCGCCGCCTCGCGGCGGCGCGGCCGCGCCCCCGGCGGCGGCACAGCCTCCCGCTCCTCAGCTGAACAACAGCAACTTCCCGCCGCTGCGGCCGCCGCCGCCCGGTTCCGCACCGGAGTCCGGGCAGTCGCCAGCCGGTGTTGTCGTGGCCGGCGCTGCGCCGCCGCCCCTCTCTCAGCCCCATCCGCATGCGGCGCCGCCACAGCCCCTGCCGCACGGGTCCCAGGGCCCCCAGTCACTGGCCGGGCAGCCGCCGGCGGCCGAGCCGGCGCCCGCAGCCCCGCCGGTGCCGGCATCTGCATCGCAAGTGGAGTCGGGCGTCGCCCAGCCCATGCTGCAACATCCCATGCCACAACTGGCACAGCCCATGCATCCCCACCACCAACAACACCAGCAGCCACTGCCGGGCCCCGCGCACCCGCCGCACCCCTCCGCGGCGCCGGCGCCCGTTTTCCCTCACGCCTCTGCCGCGGGCGGCGGCGGCGGGCCGCCGCCGCCGGGCCTGCAGGCGCCGCACGCGCAGCCGCCGCACCCGCTGCTTGGCGCTCAGCCCGGCGGGCCGCACCCGCCCGGCTTCGACCCGTCCATGGCGCCCATGCGCCGGCCTTCGCCCGACAGCCTGGCCCGAATGCAGCAGCACGTTCACGCGCAGGGCCTGCCCGGCGGCGCGCTGGGGCATAACGGGCTGGCGCCGCCGCCGCACGCCGCCGGCGGGCTTGGCGGCCTGAGTCCCTTCGGCGGCCTGGAACCACAGCCGCAGCCGGCGGCAGCGGCAGGGCAGCTGGTGTCCGCCGGCAGCCTGACGTCGCAGGGCTCGGGCCTGTTGGGGCAGCTGCCCCAGGGCCCCGGCTCTCAGGCGACAGCGGGCTTCGGCTGGCAGCTGCCGCTGCAGCAGCCGCAGCAGGCGGCGCCGCAGCCGCTGATGCACCCGGCGGCGCCCAGCCCGCCGCCGCAGGGGCCGTCGCCGCCGCCGCACCAGGGCGCCGCGCAGCAGCAGCAGCAGCAGCAACACCTGCACGCGGCGGCGCTGGCGGCGCAGCAGCAGCTGGCGGCCATGGAGCTCCACCACCGCGGCGGGCCGCAAGCCGGGGGCGGCGGTGGCCCGCTGGGTCAGCAGCAGCCCGGCGCGCGGCCGCTCTTCCAGCAGGGCGGCGGGCCGATGCAGGGCGCGGGCCCAGGCCCCGGCCGGGGCCCGCAGCAGCAGCAGCTTGGGCCTGGGCCGGGCGGCGGCGGCATTGCGGCGCAGAACGCGGCGCAGCTGCTGGCGCAGGCTCAGGCGCAAGCCCAGATGCAAGCTCAGGCGCAGGTCCAGGCGCAGATGCAGGCGCAGCAGCAGGCCGGCGGCGCGGGCGGGCCGTTCCACGGCCATCCCCAGCAGCAGCAGACGCTGGCTGCGCTGGCGGCCGCAGCAGCTGCGGCCGAGGGCGGCGACGGCGGTGGTGGCGGCGGCGCGGGCGGCGCCTTCTCGCTCTTCAGCCACTTCCCGTCGGCTCGCGAGCAGCTGGAGCTGCGGCAGCAGCTGGAGCTGCAGCAGCGCGCCAACCTGCAGCAGGCGCAGCAGCAGCAGCAGCTCAAGGCGGCGCAGCAGCAGGCCGCGGCCGCGGCGGTCGCGGCCGCTGCTGAGGAGCGGCAGCAGCAGCACCAACACCAGGCGCTGCAGGCCAGCCTGCAGCAGCAGGTGCTCCAGGTGCAGGCGCACCTGCAGCAGCAGGCGCAGCAGCAGGCCCAGGCGCAGGCGGTGGCGCAGCAGGCGGCGGCGCTGCAGGCGCAGGGCTCGGGCCTGACGGCGCAGCAGGCGCAGCAGCTGACGGCCTACCTGCTGCAGCACCAGGCGCAGCAGCAGGCGCAGCAGCAGGCCCAGCAGCGCCAGGTCGCGCAGCAGGCGCAGCAGCTGCTCGCCCGCCAGCAGGCGCAGCACCAGGCGCAGCACCAGGCGCTCGCGGCGGTGGCGGCGCAGCAGCAGGCCCAGGCACACGCCGCAGCGCAGGCGCAGGCCCACGCCGCGGCGGCGGCGCAGGCCAAGCACCAGGCGCAGCAACAGGCGCAGCAGCAGCATCAGGCCCAGCAGCAGCAGGACGCGCTAAACGCTGCCTCCTGGACAATGCTGGGTCGGACGCTGCAGCAGCAACAGCAGCAGCATGCTGCCAACGGTGCCGCTGGTGGCGGTGCGGGGCTGTTCTCCGGCCTGGGCGGAGCCGGTGGCGGCGGCGGCCTGGCGGGGCTAGGCGCCGCTGGCGGCGGTCAGGGCATGGGCAACGGCCCTGGCGCTGCTGGCGGCGGCGGTGGCCAGGGCGCCGCCGACGTTGCCGCGTTCGCGTCGTTTGCCTCCTGGATGCGTGGCGCTCAGGCAGACCCCGCCGCTGCGGCGGCGGCAGCGGCGGCGGCGGCCGGCGGCGGCGCGCCCGGCGGCCACCAGCCCGGCCCGCACGCGCACCAACCGCAGCAGCAGCAGCAGCAGCAGCAGCACCTGCGGGGAAGCCTGAGCCTGAGCAACCTGGGCGGTGCTGGCGGCGGCGGCGGTGGCCTGGCGTCGAGCATGCTTGACGGCGGCTTCTTCGGCCAGGGCGGCGGCGGCGGCGGTGGGGCCCAGCAGCATCACCAGCACCACAACCTGGGCGGCCTCAAGGGCGCCGGCGGCGGCGCCGGCGGCCAGGGCGTGTTCGGCAGCCAGGGCAGCCTGCTAGGCGCCGGCGGTGGCGCGGGCGCGGGTGCGGCCGGTGGCGGCCACCAGGGCACCGGCCTCGGCGGCCTGGGTGGCGGCGGTGGCGGTGGCGCACTTGGCGGCGCTGGGCTCGGCGGCCTGGGGCTGGGCGGGCTGGGCGGCGGCGGCCTAGGTGGCCTGGGCGGCGGCGGCGGCGGGGCCAACGGCGCGCTGCGGGACGGTGGCGGCGGTGGCAACGGCGGCACGTACAGCCTGTTTGGGGCGTCGCCGTCGCCTTCAATTGTCGGGATGACGTCGCTGCTTGGTTGAGCCAAGGCCGGCGGTGGGGCGCAGGAAGAACCCGTAGGCGGCCCGGTACCGCGGCCCAGGCAGCGACGCAGGCAGCGGCACAGGCACGCTAGTAGGTGGGGCGGGGGGTGCCGGCCGCGCATAAGCTGAACGGGGCAAGGGCCTCCGAGCTGTAGGGATCAGGTGCACATGCGGCGTTGGGCGGCCGGGGGGCAGTCCTGGGCCGGGGGCTGGGGTGCATGTGTGTGTGGAGCGGCGGATGTGGGGGGGCGCACCGCTCGGCGCAAAGCTGTTTTGGCAAGGATGCGAGAGCGTGTGCCGGCTTGTGCTTGTGCTTGTGTCGATATGCGTGTGCGTGTGTAGTTTCACGATGCGTCCTTGTTCGCGCGCGAAGGGCGCGTTACGGCTGTCGGCGCCAGCTTGCGTGTCTGTCAGCAACTTCCATTGTGCGCGTGTGTGAGGGGCGGCGAACGCGCGCTGATGCTTCCCAGAGGTTTACTTGCGGAGATGCGTGTACCATAGCCGCCGCCCGCCTGACGCAATTACAAACGACGTGCAGGCGCTGTGCCAGCCGAGGCCGAGGCCGCCGCGCGGCGCGGCGGCGCCACCGCCCGGCCCAGGCGCCCGGCGGGGCCTTCGTAGAGCATGATGGGTTGCACTGCGGTGCCGTGCGGATACCGAGTGAAGGTTTGGGTCCAGGGTGTGTGGAGGAAACGTGCCGGCAAGGAGACTGGGCTGTGCGGTGGTGGCCGAGCAGGCGGGCCGCTGCCTGGCTGGCGGGCGGCGCTGCGTGACTGGCAGAGGCGCCAAGGGCTGCAGAGCCAGGCGGTGGCGGGGTGCGCCTGTCAGGGGCCTTGGGGCCGGGGCGCGCGAGGAGGCCGTGTCCGCGCCTGCGGTGGCAGCAGGCGGCGGCGCCCCTTGCGGGATGCCGGGAGCCGTATAGAGATGAGGGCGGCCTTGCCGTGCACCGCTCTCGGCGCGCGCCCATTGCTGCAGCCGTTGCGCCTCCCAGCGCCTACAGCTCTTGCCTGCAGCTTTGCGGCATTGCACCCTATGCACTCGCCACGTCGCAAGGGGGCTTGCTTGACAGCTTCCTTCGTTCGCCGCCGCGTAACAATGTCGCGCGAGGGCCTGCTGCACTCGCTGCTCCCGGACATCCATCCCTGCCGCTGCCGCTCCACCGAAAGCTCTCCCCGCGCCCAAACGCCGCCTAGCCCTGCTACCCAGCCAGGCCCACGAGGCCGCGGCCTCCGTCGGCAGCCTTCAGCTCGCCACGCCATGGCATCCCACCGCCAGCGATGGATGCTCAGGAAAAGCAGCGGCCAGCGCCGCTGCAAAGCCGCGCCCTTGCGGCCCGGCCCGAGTTGGAGCCACGGGCGGCCGCAGACCCACAGTTTGGGCAGCCCGCCCAAGCTGCGCCTTCCACGTGCCCTCCTCGCCGCTCCGTCATGCGCCAGGAAGCGCATCGCAAGGAGCGTCTCCACACGGCCGCTGCTGCCATGGGCCTTCTTCTTGCAAGGCTGGGCTGGCTCAGGGCGTGGGCGAGGCCTTGCATTTGAAGATGGCCTTGGGCAGTTTGGCCGCCTCCTCCTGCGGCGGGGGTGCCGGGGTTGGAGGGGCAGCGTGTGAATACATGCTGAGCCGCAGCACCTAAGCTAGAGGGGACTGAGACACGCGGCCGCGTTCCCGTGGGCGAAGCCTGCGGGTAGGCGCCAATCCCACCCCGCCGAGCCGCCCAGCATCGCCCCAATGCCATCATATGCGCACCGCCACCACAAAACTGCATCCACCGGGCGAGCACGGCGGGTATTCGCAGGTGCGGGCGGCAGCGCCCAACATGCGACACAACGCAAAGGACGCACCGGCGTGTAGCAGCCGCCGCCCACGGCCGCGCTGGTGCACCACACGCAGGCGGGGCCGATGCAGGAGGCCTCGGGCTTGCCGTCGCACGAGCCCTGCACGCCGCCCTCGACCGCCTGCACTGCCGCCTCCACGCCGCCAGTGGCCTCGGCCGGCGGCGGCGAGGCGCCCAGGTCCTTGTCGCACTCGACGCCCCACTCTGCAGCGCGGGGGCGAGGCGGAGCCCATCCGCTGTCAACCACGGGTCCAAGCATGCAACGGGTCTAAGCCTAAGTGTGGGGAGCTGGGGACAGCCCACGACCGGAGGCCGCTCACTGGTGGGCAGCAGCCGGGCGGCTGAGATGGGGTAGCACCCCGTGCCCATCTTGGTGCCGGGCTTGGCGCACCACACGCCTGGCGGGCCGGGGGGAGGCGGCAAGGCGGCGCGGGCCAGCGGTCTCGTCTCACGTGCTGGCAGCAGCAGCGGGGCCGCCGATCTGACTGCCGCGGGCGATACGGGCATTGTCGGTAGCTCACGAGCTATGGGGTTCGCCGTGAATCCCAGATTACAGGACAAGCCGCCCTCCAGGACTACCGTGTCAACCCCGGCCCGCGTCACGGTGTCTGTCATGCCTGCGATGAGGCTGCAGGCGGCAGCCAGCCAGGGGCCCGACCGCCCCACGCGACTCACAGTCAGACAGCAGGTCGCAGTCGATGGGCGTCTTCTGCTTGACGCACGTGATGGGCGAGGCGGCCACCCGCAGCGCCTCCTGAGCCTGCGGTAGAGCGCCGGGACGGGGGGCGCAGGGCGTGGGTGGGGCCAGGAGATAAGGGAGGCGGCAGTGCGGCTGCGACACTCGGAGGCTGGGCCACGGCCGCCAAACGCATGCGTGGGGGCCTGTGGCGGGGCCCAGGCAATGCAAAACCCGCTTGGCGGCCAGGGACATGGGCCTGGGCTGGAAGAAAGCGGTGCACTGAGGTCGGAGCTGGGATGGTACCGCGGGGGGCTAGGGCTCGGCATGGGCGAGTGCCGCCAGCGGCGGCGGCTGGGGTGGCTTCCGGCAGCCCCTGTGGGCGTTCCTGCTCAGCGACTCGGCGACAACTGCGCCACTCGCCGCAATGATTGACGGGAATGTGCCTGCAGCTCAGCAACCCGCGCTAGTACCTACAAGGCTGCGCCGCGCCTTGAGTCCCGCGAGCTGACCGATGCGGGGGGGCATTGGCCTACCCCGCCGAACAGCACGGCGCCGCGCACCTTGGCAGCATGCGCAGCTTGCGGCGCAACAGTTAGTGCCAGAAGCAGGACGCCTGCCGCCAGCGCAGAGAGAAGCCCGCGGGGCGCCATGTCGGGAGAAAGCAGCACGTGCACCGTGAGCTCGCAGTGTGCAAGAGTCCAGAGGCAATAATGTTGTCGCCGAGTCTGTAACAGTCTACGTCGCTACGTAGCGGGCGTTGCTTCCCAGTTCCTCGAAAGGAACTCCATGGAACTCCATCCACTTGCAAGCTCGCTCCAATCGCTTAGCTTGCATATGAGCATGCTCTAAGCATGCGTTGACGACGCATAGGCTTCCACCTTGTGTGTCGTCTGCGTGCACCTGCAAGCCATGACCGCGCTGCTTGGCCACGCTCTTGGGCGCCGCGGCTGCGCCATGGCCTTTACGAACTCCCGGTACGCATGGCGTGGCGTGGCCACAGCCGGCGACAGCTACGCACCTGGCCGGGTGCACCATCCATGACGGGCCATCCACGCACCACTCCGGTCGCATAACACCTTGCCCCCCAGCGCTGGCGCCTGGGCCTCGGTGCCACGGCTCCAAGCTCGCGGTCTAGCTGCCGACTCGGATAGTGCCACGGCCGCCAGCACCAGCGGCGGCTCGGAGCAGGTCCTGCTGCATTGCGGTGAGACTGCTATGGCCCTCGCCACACGCCACGCGGGGCTGCGCGAGGACGTTTTGAGGTACCGCAATCCCTCCTTGCCCAATCAGAAGCTAATTCACAGCCAGTCAGTGTCACCGCCATCGCCAGGGTGGTTGACACGTCTTGGGAGGCCAAGGACCGCCTCCGCATCCCCTGCCTCCGCCCCAACAACCCCTCTCACAACAGCCCGCCGTCCCCTTCCCTGCACCGCCCTTCCTCGCTCCTTACCCTCCCTCCACTGGCTGCCAGACTGGATGAACAAACAGCTGTGGTTTGACCAGCTCAGCGCCGCGGGCGTGCCGATGGCGTGGCCCGCCGACATCCGCGACTGGGGGGCGGTGCGGTACGCGGTGGGCTGGAACTTCACACCCGAGGTTCTGGTCAAGGTACGGCGACGGCAGTGGTGGACGCGGTGGCGTTGCTGGGGTGTGGCAATCCTGTTGAAAACAGACGAAGTCAATGATGGAGCTACACGGTGGAAGTGGCTGCAGCTGGGCGTCAGTGCGGGACCGTGGCCACGCCCTCCTGGCCACATCAATACCCTGAACGAAACGTACCCCGGCCCCCACCATACTACTTCACGTACTGTCGGGCAAACATCCCTGCTCCCTCATTGCGGTGCGTCCCAATGCTCGCTCCCGCTGCCGCCACCCCGCAGCTGCCCTCGCTGCGCGCTATCGCCTCCCTGGGCGCGGGCGTAGACCACGCCATGCGGCCGGGGCTGGTGCCGCAGCAGGTCGACGTCGTGCGCATCGTGAGTAAACCCACGACGCACAACCCCATTTCTACCATTCTACCGGTCGGACACATGTCAAATGCCGATAGCCTAGTCGTATGTTGTCAGGAGCAGCTCAAACTGTACGGCGGCAGCCGGTCGACGTTCGTGCGCATCGCGAGCGCCGTGACACGTACCCGTACCCGTACACTCCCCAAACCCTCTCCCCCTCCCTCCCACATCCCCAGGTCGACCCCCTGATGGCCCAGCGCATGGCCACCTGGGTCATGTGGGCGCTCGTCAACTTCCAGCGCCGCATGGACGAGTACGCCCGCGCGCAGGCAGAGGCCAGGTGCGGGGGCGGGGATGGGGGTGGCTGGGCCTGGGCCTGACGCTGGCGTGACCCCTGCAGCGGTGCGGTGTGCTGTGATGTGCTGTCCTGTGCTGCGGTGAGCTGTGCTGTGTTTTTCTGTGCTGTGCTGTCCGGTGCTGCGGTGGGCTGTGCTGTGTTTTGCTGTGCTGTGCTGTCCTGTCCTGTGCTGCGGTGAGCTGTGCTGTGTTTTTCTGTGCTGTGCTGTCCTGTGCTGCGGTGGGCTGTGCTGTGTTTTGCTGTGCTGTGCTGTCCTGTGCTGCGGTGAGCTGTGCTGCGGTGCGCGCAGCCGCGGCCAGGGCGGGGTGTGCCCAGCATGATCGCTCCCGGGGCGCTGCCCATCGGCCGGGAGCCGTCCCGGCGGGCTGGCCGGCAACGCGGCCGCTCCGCGCACACGGGGAATGGCCGCTCCGCGAGCTGGGCGGGTGCCCCTCGGGGCTGCGGAGGGCCCCAGCGCAGATCCGGAACGGTAGTGGATGACGCAAGTCGCCGGCATGCCACGTGACCACCCGCCGCCCTCCGCCCACCCGCGCCCCAGGTGGGACAAGAAGATCGAGAACCTCAAGCCCTGGGACAACGGCGAGGTGCGGGGCGCACTGCAAACGTGGCAGCTTCAATGCACGCCTCCCGTGGTTGTGTTGTGTTGAAGGTCGTGGGCTTGGGCCTTGCGCGAGCCCTGGGACAACGGTGAGCCGCAGCTTGCGGTGGACTCGTGGCCCCGCGTGTGACTTGGCGCTGCGCTCCCCTCCCAAAGTGCGCACGGGCCACCCGCGCCCTCCGCCGGCGGCGCCAGGGCCGGGAGGGCAGCTGAGTGCATTGGGGCCGCCCAGCACGCGAGATTTGGGATGCATGGCATGCCTCGGGACCTGCCGCTCTCCGCCTCTTTTTCCGGCCCCCATCTCTCCTCTCCCGCATCATCCCGCTGCTGCCGCACTACCGTACCCCCCCAGGTCCGTGTGGGCATCATGGGCTACGGCGCCATGGGCCAGGCCGTGGCTCGGCTGCTGGTGGCCGCAGGCTACGACGTGGCGGCCTGGGCGCGCAGCCCCCGGCAGCAGCAGCAGCAGCCCGGCGCTGACCCGCTGTCGGGTGTGGCGGTGTTCGCTGGGCGGCCGCAGCTGCGGTCCTTCGTGGAGCGGAGTGACGTGCTGGTGTGCCTGCTGCCGCTGACGGCCGAGACGCAGGGTGGGTGGAGGGGTGTGGGCGGCGTGGCTGCTGGGAGGCTGGCGTGGCGGCGGCCGCGGAAGCCGCAGCTGTGGGGTGGGCGCTGTGGATAGCGCGGGTTGGTTGGGCGACCGGTGGTTTGCGCTACGCGGCATGGCCTTGCTGCTGCAATTGTAGGCCGCTAGGTGCGGACATGTGTGCAGCACAAACGCCGTGTGATGGTGCTGGTAGACGCCGGTGCTGTGGCGTGTCTGCCAGTAGCGTCAGCGCTGCTGCTGGCTGCTGCCTCTCCCTGCTGCACCCACCCCCGAGCCAGGCATCATCGACGGCCAGCTGCTGAGCTGGCTGCCGCGCGGCTCGGGCGTCATAAACGCGGCGCGCGGCAAGCACCTGGACGAGGCAGCGCTGCTGGCGGCACTGGACTCAGGTGAGGGGTGAGGCGCGGCCCGGCGTGACACGGCATGATGGGCCGAGTCCGGCCGTACGGCCGTACGGCTGGAAGGGGCCATTTGGGGCGTTGGGCCTGGGGCCTGGTTTTGGAGGGACCGGTGAGGACCGGCATGGCGCTGCGCCGCCCGGCGGCCTGTGCGTCCCTCGGTTGTGGCTGTGTTGACTTTCGCCGATGCTAGGCCTCATGCTGCCTGTCGCGCCAGTCATACACAGATGCACGCGATGCCCCCATCCCCAACCCCACCGCGCAGGCCAGGTGGGCGGCGCGGTGCTGGACGTGTTCGCCACCGAGCCGCTGCCGCCCGCCAGCCCGCTGTGGTCGCACCCGCGGGTGCGCATCACGCCGCACGTGTCGTCCATCACCGACGTACCGGTGAGCACCCGGGGGTGCTGCGGGGGATGCGGCCACCACAGCCCCTGACGACTGCGCACCGCCACAACGCCTCGGGCCATGGCGGACCCCGGTCGCCGGCCGCCGGTCGGGTCATTTGATGGAGGTCGCACTTCCCCCGGTGCCCCTTCTAACCTTTGGCTGTCCGTTTATCATCTCCTCGGTGCACTTACCATCCCTTTACAGAACGCGGTGGCGCAGATCGCCGACAACTACCGGCGCCTGTGCGAGGGCCGGCCGCTGGCCAATGTGGCCAACAAGACCGCGGGCTACTGAGCTGCTGCAGCCGTGGCGCCCTGCGGCCCTGGGGTCTGCAACATGGCGGGCGCCTGGCAGGCAGGCAGCAGTGCTTGCTAGGAGCGTGGGCTTGTGGGGGGGGGGGGGGTTCGGGCGCATGGCGAGGGTTTTGCATCGCTACGTGCATTACGTGTACTGTGTGATATGTTCTCGTCGTACGCGAGGGATGGCGCGTGGGGCTGATCGCAAGAAGTCGCGCTTGCTGGGGCTTCTGACGTATGACGCGCTGGGGGTTCTCAGGTTGTTGTAGCCAAGCGCCTATGACGCGCTGGGGGTGCGGGGATGAAATTCTTTGGCGACGGGACAAGCAGAGTGTGCGGATTTTGGAGGAGCATACAATTTTGATGTGTTGTATGCACCTGCCGTACAGAAGGCTTGGCGTTGGGGACTGCTGCACCAGTTCCGTAAGCTCAATCCAACATACTAGATGGGCGCGATGAGCCGGCGGGTGGGCAAGTGGGGGCAAGCGTGCGTGTTTTGCAAAATCGGGTTAGTTGGCTGCTCGCTTTGGCTTGCAACGTGCAATTGCCAACACGAAAATCTTTTTCATTCGTCCACGCCAAGGTTGCACTTGCTCGTTCGCGGCGCACATTTACCTTCTTTGCCGAAAGCCGCCGAAACATCACTAGGACCCTTGCGTGCACACGTCACCAGTAGTATATATCTTATCACCTTCGAAGCACTATGGTCGGCGGTCTAGCGCCGCCTCCTGAGGATGAGGAAATCGCCGCCGCGGCAGCGCAGGGCCAGGGCGTCATCTTCGTGCTCGACGATGCACAACTAGAGGTCGCTCAAGTCGGCAAGGCAAGGCGATGCACCCGGTCGGCAAGGGTTTGGCCCGGCACGAACCATGGCCCGGAACGAGGGACATGTGCAGTGGACTGACGGCGCTCTGCGCAGCCAGCGCCGTATCCCGGGTTTGTGACGCGTGGTCTGCTCAGTGTATAACCACGAGCTTCCGGGCAGGGCCGTGGTAGCGCTGCAGGGCACGGGGCTGCCAGGCGCACCGCGCTGACCTTTCTGCGGACCTTCTTGCCCCCGCCTTTCAACCACACCTTGTGCACACAGACCTACCAGCTCTTGAACTGCGACGACCACGCATCGTACCTGCGGAAACACAAGAAGGACCCCGCGCTGTACCGCCCGGACATTTGCCACCAGGTGCGGCCAGGCCGCCGCATCTATGCGGCAGGCCGACCGTTGGATGCGATTGTGGGATGCGGTCGACAACAGCAATGCCTCGCGGAAGGCTAGGCGACCGGGGGGCAGCCAGGGGCAGTTGGTGAGGAGTCTGTGCGCCTGAGCACGGATGCCAGGACAGCGGCGAGGCCGGCCGCGGGGTGCGGCGGGGGCTAGGCGCCTATCCGCCTGTGTGGAGCCGGCAGCAGCGCAGCGCTGCGGCCTCCGCAGCGTGCTTCACACCGGGGTCCTGCTGTTGGCAGGCTGAGCTCTGGGTGGCAGCGCCGCGCCGGCCTTTCGTGCCGGCACGCGGGGCGGCGCGCTGCGGGGCTCCGAGCCGCTTCGTGGCCGGGGGTCGTAGCTGCGGCTGCTGGCACCGTGTGCTGCCCTCGGGGTCGGGTGGCGTGCTGCGGGGCCGCTGCGGCGTGGGGCGGCGCCCTCGGCCGCACTGCCAGCGCGCCAGGCTTTCGAAACGGGGGAAAGGGGTCGGCCACCGAGGGCCCCCCGAGCCTCTCCACGAACCGGATACACACACCCGCGCCTGCACATCACCCCGCCCGGCGACCTGCGGCGCCCAGCCCGCACTGTCGGTCTGACTCACCGCTCCTCTCGTTGCCGCGCTCGCTGCCTGCCGCAGGCGCTGCTCAACATCCTGGACAGCCCGCTCAACAAGGCGGGCAAGATTAAGGTACGGCGGCCAGGAGCCCATCTAACTTGACAGCATACTGACTTGCTGCGTTTGCGGGCGCATGGATGGGGGCGCGGATGCGGAATGAAGCTGGAGCTGGGGCCGGTCTATCCGGGGGGCTGCCTCGGGCGCCCGCAGGCACCTGCGGGTCGCTGCAGCGGCAGCGAGGCGGGCACGAACCGGAGCACCGTCTTCTCCCTTTCACTCGAAAGCCCTCCCCGCACGCTTGCTCCAGCACGAGCAGCTCTGCATAGGCTCCTCTATCAGTCACGTCAACTTGTGCCCGTCCCGCTCCGTCCGCCCCCGCCAGGCCGTGTACGTGCGCACGCACAAGAACGTGCTCTTCTCCATCAACCCCAAGACCCGCATCCCGCGCACCATCAAGCGCTTCTCCGGCCTCATGGTGCAGCTGCTGCAGAAGCTCAGCATCCGCGCGTCCAACGGCCCCGACAAGCTCATGAAGGTGGGGGCGGGCCCATGGTGCCCACCACCTGTAGCACATGTGGCTGGCCAGCAAGCTCTGGTACCCATCACCCTCAGTAGCACGTGCGGAGCGAGCGCCGGCGGAAATCACGTGCACATTGCCTCCTCAGCCCAGTCCCAAATCGCTTCGTTCCCTGCAACTCCCAACCGCCACCAACCGCCTCCAACCGCCTCCAACCGCCGCCATCAACCGCCTAGGTCATCAAGGGCCCCGTCACCAAGTACCTGCCGCTGGGCTGCAAGCGCGTGGGTTTCTCCTTTGCCGCGCCCAAGCGCGTGGCCATCCACGACTACGTGGCGGCCCTGGACGCCAGCGGGCCCGTGGCGTTCGTGGTGGGCGCCTTTGCGCACGGCAAGATCGAGGCGCCTTGGGTGGACGAAGAGCTCAACATCAGCGAGTACCCGCTATCCGCCGCGTACTGCCTGGCCCGCATCACGCAGTCGTTCGAGCAGAAGTGGGGCGTGGTGTAGGGGCCGGGGGGGTTGTGTCGGGGGAGGAGGTGGGGTTTCGGGTTGGAGTGAGTGTGGATGTGCGGCGCGCGTGCGCGATGGAGGCAGGGGGCCGGACCGGCGCTGTCGCGCTGTGTGGCGCGGCGGGGGCGGGGACAGGGGACAGGGGCCGGCGGGTTCACAACGAAGGCGCTGTCGGTTGAGGGAGGTTGCGCACCGCAAGTGCCGAACATGACTGAGCGAGGAGCTCGGCGCTGGCGGCTAAAGCCACGCCGCGCGATGCGGGGCTGCCGTGGGTGGGCGTGGGTGCGGGCAGGCTACTCGGGGCATGGGGCGCTGTGGAGGAGCTCCGTGGCAGGGGATGGCGTGTCGTGTGGTGCGGTGCCGACTGCCGAGCGAGGATATCGGCACCAGACGGATTCTCCTGTTCGGCATGTGGTGCTCCCACCGATGGGGTAAGAGCCCTGTGTCAGCACTAGGAGGCCACCTGTGCTGGGCGGCGGCCGCGCGGTCGAGAAGCGCAGAGCCGACAGAGGGGCCGTGGCCCAGGCACCCAGTGGCGCCCCGGCCACCTCCGACGCTGGGGCCGAGGAAGGAAAGAGGTGCACCCCACCGGCCCACAGCCCCTGGGGCGGACAGGCTGAGGAGGTGTGGCCGGCGCCGGGCACTGCCGGGCCGCTGCTGTTACTTGTGGGCATGGACATGCCGGGGCCTCTTGCATGCGGCGGAGCGGCGCAAGCAGCGCGCGCCTGCGGTGGTCACAGTCCTGCTGCGGCAAGCGCGGCAAGCGGAAGGCTGCAGCGAGCACAGCGACAGACGCCTGGCTGCTGCCCAGCGCGGCGGCCATGGCGCGCGCAGCTGGAGTGCTGGGCCCCTAGGGGCCCCTGCGGCGCCGCTCCCTCGGCTACGCAGCATCCGGGCAGCGAGCAGGCCACAGCAGGTGCTGGAGGGGGCATGGGCCCGGGGGGACCCGGGCCCCGCGCAGCTGCGAGGGAGGACGCTGCACCCCACCAGGCACCAGCGCGTACGGCATACACGCGCCCCCCCAAAACCGCGGTGCGCGGGCGCCCCAAGGTGGCGCGGCTATGGAGGCGTGGGCGGCGTCAGGAAAGTGCTCGGCCGCTGTGTTGAAGAGGAGCACTCTGGGGCCTCGGGCTGAGGCCCTGTGCGCAGCGGCAACCAGCCGTGGGTCCCTCCTCTCCAGCACGGAGCGTCCACGGCCACAGCCCGCGCCGCGCCGCTTCCCTAACAATGAATAGTCACCTATCACGCCGATTCCAGGGGCCGCCGTGCTGGCCCCGCCGCACCGCCATGCCTGCTCACGCCCTTGCCGCCCCCCGCTGCGCGCACACCCTCCATACGCATACCCTCACTCACAGGGAGCTCGCCCAATGCAGGCTCGCCCAATCAACGCGCACGATCACCGCACGCCGTGTCTTTCAAGTGCTGACTTAATGCCTGCGCCCCCCGGGAGCGCAGCGTCCCTGGGGCCCTGCACGCAGGCCGCCGCAGCCCCACACATGTTGTACGACGGCGCCACGATGGCTGCACCGGGTGCATTCCTCGGGCCCCCGCCCCCTCATGCGCATGCACCGTCTCTCCACGCGACATGATGATGAATGGGGCCGGCCGCATGTAAGCCAGTGCCAGCGCACGCTGGCCGGCCGCCGCGCCAACACGTTTCCAGCGGGCCCACGATCCCTGCACCACACCCAAGACCCAACCCGCTTCTCCGTTGCTCACCGCCCTCCGGTGCCCGCTAGCAGGCGCCCCTTGGTCGCCATCGCGGGGGACAGGGCGCGTAGGGGGGTCCGGCCCCCTGGTCGCCCTACCTCCTCAGATCACGGTGGGTCAAGCCCGCTGTACCGCTGTATTTCTAACTCTATTTCCGTGATCGCGGCATCCCTCAAGCCCTGCCCCGCACGCCCTGCATCGTCCAGGTTTGCTAGCACTCGGTGCCACTCGCGCCTCCTGCCGTCCGCCACGCCCGACCTACCGCCTCGCACGCCCATCTGACCCCGCCCTGCTTGCTGCCCGCACCCGAGCCCTTGACGCTCCTCACGCCTGCCGCTTGCCCTCCCCCGCGTCCGCCGCCTCGGGCTGCCCGGTGCCCGCCGCCCCGCCCTGGGCCTGCTGCGCCGGCCCCTGCTGCGCCCTGCCGTCGCCGCCCAGCTGCTGCTGCGCCTCCGCCGCCTCCTTCTCGCGCTCCTCACGCAGCACCGTCAGCAGCTCTCCCGTGACGCCCGCGGCGAACGACACCACCGCGCCCGCCACCGTCGCCCTGCGGGGGGGTGGGGGTGGGTGTCAGGGATGTCGGGTTGCGGTGCTAGTCAAGCACCCACGCCCATGTGCAAAGGCGCGGACACTTGGAACCAAACGGAGTACGAGGCAGTGGCGCGGACACAACCGGAGCCGCTCGTCGGCCACGCCAGGACCTCAGCGCTTAGGCAATGGTAGGGGCACGGGGTGCCATCAAGTACACACATCAGCAGCGCGGGCGACCCACTTGTCGGCCATGGCCAGCAGCTCGGCCGCCACGCCCACGCCCAGGCCCCAGTGCGCGTGCGCCAGGCCGGTGATGAGCGCCGCCTGGCTGGCCAGGTCGACGGCGTCGCAGGTGAGGGCCACGGAAAAGAGGCCTGGGGGAGGGAGGGGTGTGCGGCGTGGGGAGCGGCGTGGGGGCCGGCGCGGGCTTTTGGGTAGGGTCCAAAGGGGTGGGAGCAGGGCCCGGAGGCAGTTAGCAGCTTGCAGCCGCGGGCCCCGGTCCGAAGCGCGCGCCGTGCGCTACGTTATGCTCCCAGGTGCCGGACAGCACGTGCACTGCCCCAGCCCCGACCCCGACCAGTGCGCCCCGAGGCTGCCGCCAGGGCGCCCGTACCCCCCTGCCCTGCCCCCCTGCTGCTGACACGCCCCAGCGGCTCCTCGCGTCGTTCGCCGCGTGCAAGCCAAGCCAGCCGCCCCTAGGGCCCCGCCCTGCATGCCAGCGCGCCCTGCCGCACGTGCTCGCCACCGCCCGCCCACCAGCACGCCCTGCCCTCCTGCAGCACGTGCACGCGCGGTCCGCCAAACCCACCCGCGATGCTGCTCCGGCCAGCTGCCGCCTCTTGGCGCACTCGCTGCCAGTCGCGGATCAGCAGGCGGCCCACGAAGAAGAAGCCCACGAGGGGGATGCCGATGGTGGCGCGGCGGGCCATCTGGCGGATGATGCGGCGGTTGATGGTGCTGCGCGGTGGCCGGGGTGACATGCTAGGTGAGCGGGGCTGGGGCAAGCGGAAGGGCTTCCGACATCGGCCGCTACCTTGGCACAGCGTCCGTGGACTGTTCCCGGCAGCCCACACCGTGCCCTTCCCATCGCCATGTCCCACGGCCACCACCGCAGCCACCCCGGGCGACCCACCGCATCAAGAACTTGCGGGAGATGCCCTTGGCCCGCCCCTGCGCCCGCGCCAGCCAGGCCGACAGCGTCGCGGGCGGCGGCAGCGGCACCGGGAGCGGCAGCGGCCGCGACGACGCGGCGTGTGCGGGTGCCGCGGGCGATGGCGAGGAGGAGGTGGGGGCGGAGGACGAGGAGGACGAGGAGGAGCGGCCGGCGGTGGAGAGGAGGCGGTGCGTGGCGAGCTGCGCGGTGGGGCCCAGCGGCGCGATGCTGGCGATGGGTGCCACACGGCCGGCCATGAGCAGCGGCGCTGATGCGAATGAGCCCAGTTGGCGATGTGGGTCGGAGCTGAGCGTCATGCGTGGCGGCAAGGGGAGCGGGCGCGCACCGCTGGCGTCGTCGGGGGAGGGCTGGGCTGCAGTGTGTATGAGCTGCACGGTGTTTTCGATGGATGTCGCGGGGAAGAACGTCCCCCCGGCTGGGGCCGACGGGTAGTCCAGCAGGCACGTGGGGCAGCGCATGTTGGTGGAGACGATGGACACGTTGGTGCGCGAGCAGAGGCCCGTGAGGCTGCGGAGGCGAGGCGGGAGGGGGCAGTATGAGGGGAGGCAGTGGGGCGATGGGAGGGCCGTCTTGGAGGGCCGGGCCTTACCGGCAAATGCGGTTCGTGCGCAGGCCGCCGACGTGTAGCTGCGCGGCGGAGGTCAGCACCGGCGCTGAGCTGCCGGAGGCACTTGCGATGGTGGCCTCGGTTTCTTGTGGTGGCTGGGTCTCGGTCTCGGAGGAGGGCATGCCGGAGACATGGTGCCATCGGCGGTCCGCGTCAGCACCGCAGCGCAAGCCGTTCAGGCTGGAGCTCAGAAGGGGTATCAGCCGCCCGAGTGCCGCGGTTAGCGACACAGGGCCAAGCTGCGGCAATGCGGAAGTCAACATTGATTGTTGCCTCTTTATGCTTGCGCGTGTTTGTATGTGTAGGGGTTTCCTTCTTACGTTGCTTGATGCGCATCGTTTGTCCGAAGGTTTAAGCCTTGTTCAAGTGTTTCATTCACATTCCGATTCGGCCGCGCCAATTCTGCATGGCCAAATCCGTTTACCAAGCATACTTTGTCTAAACCACAATGGAACGCGTCGATGGCCGTCCAACGAGCCGCGTCTGCCAAGCATGGAGACATCTCTGAGCACCCAAGCGAGTTAGAAGCTAGTCTCCGCACGCTCTCGCCAAGGGGCAGCCTGCCGGGCATCAACAACGTAATTAACACTAGTACTGGCCGTCGGCGTGGTCGACACGCACCCAACAGAGGGCGCGATTACTGCCTTCTCCTCCTACTTGCCGTCTGCGTACTGACGACGTTCGTGCGCTTCAACCAGCATGTGAAGCAGCTGGACGAGGCGCGGCTCGCGGCCACCGCGCCGATAGACGTCGTGGGCGTGTCCCTAAAACCCAGCTGTGTGACGCGGGCCGCCGTCGAGCTCCTCAACCTCCACCTCAAACCTCGTACCATCCACGTCGTGACCACTAGCCACGACAAATGCGATATCTACAGATCATTCGCGACCAATGTCCGGTGTTACCTCCAGGACGAGTTCCTGGACGGGCTCAGCTTGGATGCCGTGGGCGACTACATCCAGGCCTCCCTGGGCCTCGACAAGCATAAGCACTTCAAGGGCCGCGAGCTCGCGGGCTGGTACATGCAGCAGTTCATCAAGCTGGGCAGCGGCCTAGCGCTGCCCGACCTGACCGACTATTACGTTGTGTGGGACCTCGACATGCTGCTGCTCTCGCCCGTCCAGCTCCTCTGGCGCGACCCCGACGTGTCAGCCAGCTTCGACGGCGACCATTCCATCTCTACCGCGGCGACAGCTGCCGGCGGCGCGCCGCCCGTGCGCACGCTGGTCAACGTCGGCGGCTCCATCGCGCCAGGCTACATTACCTCCTTCCGCCGGCTCACGCGCATGCCGCTCGAGTTCGCGCCCGACGGCTCCTCCTTCGTGACGCACTGGATGGTGGTCTACAAACCCTACCTCCAGGAGTTCCTAGAGGAGCTCAGCCTCACGCCCGCCAGCGCCGACGCCGCCGCCAGCGGCGCCGCCGACGCCGCGCTCATGGGCGCCGCCGCCGCCGCCGCACCGCCGCGGCTGGCCTGGGTCTGGCGCATCCTCGAGGCCGTGGATCCCGCGTCCGCGGATCTCGGATTTAGCGAGTACGCGTCGTACATAAGCTGGGTACGGCAGCGCTACCCGGACTCGCAGCACGTGGCGCCGCACAAGACCTGGGTACGGCACCCGTTTGGGCAGGCCACGGTGGCGCTGCTGCGGCGGCTGCGGTCCGACCGCTGCTGCTGCCCGCCGCGGTGGCTGCTGGTGCTGGTGCGGGCGCTGGGGTTCGTGTACACGGGGTACGAGGTGGGCCACATCGGGGAGTGCAGGTACACGGAGCCCAAGTACGAAACCTCGTACGGCCTGGGGTGAGCATGGCTAGGCGGGATGCGGGCGGGGGCAGGGGCTTGGCGCTCGGCCGAAGGCCCGTGCGGGAAGGCGCCGCGCAACCCGACGGCCCGGCGACGGTGGCAGCGGCGGCTTGGCGGCTTGGCGGGGCGGAGGGGAAACGGTGGCGGATGGGCGCGTTCAGTGGCCGTGGCCGTGGCTGTGGGCCGTGGACCGGAGCGTTGCGGGGGCCGCTGCAATGGGCTGCCCCGTGGTTGTGCGCGCTGTTGCATGTGGCAGCTGGCGGACCGGACCGGACCTTGGCATGCTTGATTGGACTTGCACACGGCAAGGTGGGGCTTGCACGGCGGTTGAGCGGCGCATGTGGGTACCCATGCCTGGGGGGTGGTTGCTCTTGTGGTTGCTGTTTCGGTGCGAGGGGGCGTTGCGCGCGGCGCAGCGAGGAGGCGGAAGAGCGGAGCCGTGGTCCTGCTAGGCATGGGCGCGCGGACTGGGCCCAGGCTGCTCTGCCGCTGTGCAGCGCCGGTGGGCCGTGGGGTGTGGCAAGCTCGTGCGTGTTACGCAGCTGCGAGAGTGAAGCGCCTCGGCCCCGGGTCCAAATAAGGAGAAACGCAAAGGCAGCACGGTATCCGGCACCGGAGTGCCAAGAACACCGTCTGCGAGCCGGCCAGGGCCGGGGCGGGGGCCAGGGTGCATGCAGCGTGCAGGGGCCGCTTGCGCCGCTCCTAGGGCGGACAGATCCCGGCTGCAGCGCTGCCTCGTGCGTTGCCACATGCCAGGGACGAGCCAGGCGCCGGACCCCAAGCCAGCCAATCCAGCCACACAGCGTACAACACAACGCCAGGCAGACCGCGGCAGTGCGAGGCAGGTAGCTACCGTAGGCAGGTAACACACGTGCGTGGAGCTGCAGCACGTCCCCCATGCAGCAACGCAACGCCGCCAGGCGCTGCGCCCCAGCGACACGCGCGATCGCGTCTTCCAAGCACCCACGACCGCAGCCTAGCCGCTTCTTACATACGGCACTGAATGCCTGGCTGCGCGATCCTGGCCGCAGCACAGCCGACACCAGGGAAACGCTGGCAAACCGCGAGTACCCCTCGGGCACACGCAGAGCTGCCATCTCAGGTAATCGCCATCCTCTCTCCGGGGCAGTCCTTCCCGCTTTACCAAACCTCTCGTGCCTCGTATGCCGGCCCCTAGGCCGCTCCACCCCACCGCCCACCGCCCAGCCCAGGCCCAGCGCGCCGCACAGCCCTCGCCATGAGCCCCTGCTGGCCCTCACGCGCCGCACACCCATGCCGGCGGCGGCGCATCGCTGCGCGGTGGGACCATGCCGCTGCCCTGCGCCGCCCGCGGCTTATCGCCTCCCACCCCCCTGGCGCACCCACCCCGCCCGACAGCTGCATGGCGGCAGCCCCGGCAGCGCCGCATGCCGTAACCACACGCCGCCGGCCCCGCCGGCGGTTGCGGCGCCGTCGGCTCCGCTCACGGCTGTATTACTTCATGGCAGCGTCGCGGCCGGCGGCGGCGACAGCAGCGCCGCCGCCGCTGCGACCTCACGGTCGACCGGCGCCGCCGCGGCGGCGGCCGCCGGCACTCGGGCGCCCTCCGCGACGGCGATCATGGCAGCCAGCGCGTCGCCGC
>BDDC01000789.1:12805-43914 GCA_001662425.1 Chlamydomonas sphaeroides | reverse complement strand
CAGGGATAGCTGGGGCAATGTGGTAACCAGGCGGTGATTTCGCGTGCACAAAACCCACCCAGCGCGCATGGACAGCGCGCAAGGTCCCTTGGCGCGCTTCGTATGACATGCTTATATACTACTGATACACAGCGCTGGCAGTGCAACCACTCCCTAAGAGAGCAAACCCCACACCGGAGAACTACAATGCGCCATGGGTACGAATCCGTACGCACCTGCTCGTACAGGTTCTCCTGATCCTGCTCTCGGAATCCAGTGATCTGGATCTTGGCCTTGCCGTCGTGGAGCTTGCCGCGTAGCTCCTGTCGGATGCTGCCCATCCGGCCGGCCCGCACGAACATGCCAGCCCACCACGGCTTCTTCCCCGGCTCCCACTGCTCCTCGGGCGGTGCAGCCGCCTGCTGTTTGGGCGCCTTGGGCGCCTTTGCAGGCTTCGCAACAGCCTCCGCCGCTCTGTGGACGGCATCAGACAGCGAGGGAAGGGCACGCATCAGCACAAGCAAATGCAGGCAGCAGAGGTCCGACCAAACGACAGCACGATGTGGCGACACATGGCTTCTCGCCCACAGCACCGTACACCCCGGTCCCTCCCAGCCCATGCGCCGGCGACACGCACCCTGGGCTGCCTTTCCGCCCGCTCGGCCCCGCGCGCTGCGGCTCATCCTCATCCTCGCCGCCGCTGCTGCTGCTGTCGTCACTGTCGTCCGCCCGCACGGCCCGGACCTCTGCGATGACGGGCATGAAGGCCATGCCATCGGGTAGGCCCATGGCCGCGCCCGCGCCGCTCTGACCGGCCTCGTCGTCGCCGTCCTCCGAGTCCTGCGCTCCCTTGACGCCCCCCAAGATGGCCTCCAGGTCCGAGGCGCTGTAGTGCTTGACGAACTTGGCGCGCTCGCGTTTGTGGTAGCGGCCGACGTGCGAAGCCACCTTCAGCCGCTTGCCAGCGGAGGCAGCGGCCTCGTCTTCGCTGTCACTGCTGCTGCTGCTGCTGGCGCCGCTGCTGCTGTCAGCCGAGGGCGAGGCGCGCTTGCGCTTCTTTGCGGGACTGGCGTCAGCCTTCTTGCCCTGCGTGGGAGTGGTTGGGCAGACGGGTCAGGGGTACGCAGCGGCGAGGGGAAGGCTAGTGCAGTAACGGTAGTCCGCTGCCAGCAACGCCAGGGGTCCACGCCCTACTTCAGCTCCTCGCCGCAGGCCCCACCTTCCTCGCCGACCCCTTCTTGGCCTTGGCCGGGGGCTCGTCCTCGTCGCTGCTGCTGCTCTCCTCCGCGGCTGCCGGCGGCCGCGTGGCCGTCACCTCCTTCAGGTTGGCTAGGATGCTTTCAAAGCTGACCATGCCAGTTGTCCAGTCCCTCTGGTTGGTGGCGTTCTCAACCTGTATGAGGTGGCATGAAGGGCGAGCTGAAGTGCATGTTCCCCCGGCCACGATGGTGCCCGCCGCGTCGCCAAACCCTGCCTACCGCGCCAACACCCATCGCGTCGTGCTTCTTCTTGACTTTTACGTGCTCCTTGATGCCCTGCTTCTTCGCGCCCTGCAAGTGGATGGACAGTGGAGCGTGTCTGCAACCTTTCCGCCGCCGAGCCAGGCATCAGTGCTCACCAAGCCCTCGCCCTCCTTCCAGCCCATCGACGCAAGCATCTTGTAGCCTGCAGAATTCTTTTGAACACCCTGAAAGAGTGGAGTCGGCGCCATGGTTACTTGCGCCGTGGTGGCCATGGTCATAGCGCCGCGCGGCCTGTAGGCCGGGGCCGTCAAGGCAGCGTGCACGAACCAAGACGGTGAAGGCAAGTGTGTGAGACACCGGAGCTGCCCAAGCCGCAATGGAATGCCGCGCGGCGTGCTGCATCGGCAGGAGGAACTGCCCTGCCCCAAACCCCGGTGCATATCAATACAGTAGAGCTTACAAGATACCTGTTGCGGCAAGACAACCTGCGAGAACGCCGGAAGCCTGCAGAACTGTGAACATCTTCAAAGTCGTCTTCTCTGTTAAGTTTGTCCACACAACAGCTTAAGAGTGGATGGAGGTCAGTCAGAAGTGCAGAGCAACACCAGCAGCAATACGCGCCCAACTCAGCATGTGCCTCTGCTATGTTACAGGACGACGCTGACCTCTACGGAGGCGACCTGTATGGGGACACGGGAGCTGACTATGAGACGGGGTTCGGAGACGATGGAGCAGGGCAGGTCCGTTGGCGCAGTGCGCTCGCAGCACGAGGATAGCTCCCAAGGCACTTATCAGGGACGCCATGATCCCGTTGCGCAGGGTCTCGCAGCCGGGGACGCGCTAGCAGCCGCGGGCGTCAGCAATGCAGGAGCCTCGGCGATCCCAGCTGCAAGGTGCGCGAGCAGCAGAGGACGTCCACGGGACGTCGGCGGCATGCCCTGTAGAGCACGGTGCAGAGCTGCGCTTCCTTGGGGACGGCTGACAGGTTTATACGTCCCGCAGAGACCTGTTCGCGGACCCGGCACCCGCCCAAGACACTGGTCGGGTGAGCCGGGCCGTGTCCTGCCCTTGCCAGACCTGCATGCGGCCGCTTACCTCTGTGCACGGGATAGGCCCCTCCGCAACGCTGATCTCGCTAGTAGGGGCCTCACCTGTGGCCCTGCCCTTGTGGGCTCCGCCCCGCAGCTTGACTCGCAGGCCTCGCTGTCAGTGCAGCAGGCCGCTGCCTCGGACCGGTGGCGCAGCGCCTTTAAGGAGGTAGCTGCCATCTGCAGTGTGCACACAGGAGGCCGCGATCCGGACGTGCACCTGGTGCTGGAGAATGTACGGCGCATCAAGGCGTCGGAGGCGAGCGCGCAGGTGCGAGCCGGTCGGAGGCTGGCGCGAAGCGGCTGGGATCTTATTTTCGTGTGCGGGCGGTTGGCTGTCCGACTGATGTGTCTTCGCCTGCAAGCCGAAGCGGCTGGTGCGTCAGCGGCCGCCTGCCGACGGCGCTGTGCGGTACATGGGGCCGTCAGGGCGGAGCGTGGTGCTTGCGCGGGGCTGGTGCGGTCGAGTTCGCGGGCGGTACCTTGCCACTCGCCACGTAGCGCCGGAGGCGCCTATGGGTCCCTGCACCAGGTTCCTGGTGGCAGCTTGGGTTAGTGATTTGTCCGCTGCCGGGAGTTGCGGCCTTGCCAGTGCGGGCCGCCGCTACACCGACCGAGGCGCCGTCAAGCCGGAACATGGAGGAGCTCAGTTGTGCGCAACCACCTCCACGCCCTGCACGGCTGCCGACGGTTGCTTGGCGGGTGGTGTTACGGGGGTGCTGGAGAGGCGTTTGTGGCCGTGTCGGGTGCAGTGCGTAGGGTGTACTTCGGTGCTAGGGAGAATGGTGGCGAGTGCTCTGCGCAACTGCGGTGCCGGTGTGCACTGCTTAGCAGCCCTGCTCGGCTGCTGCGTAAGCCGGAGTTGCATACAAAGCAAAGCGACTGCGAGCATACTGCCCACGCCGCGGCTGGCGGGCTAAGCGCCGGCGGAGGCTGCAAACCCTACGCGCTTGCAGCGCTGTTCGCCCTTGTGGCCAGCAAGCAAGCGCATGCCATTGCACTCTGCTCATGCTTATTTCCTAATGTCTGCCGGTGATTGCTGTTGACCTTTGTTGCCTGGCGCATTGGTCGATATTGTTGATTTCAATTATGGCTGGCTGCTGAGACGTGTGGGCTTGAGCGCGCTGCTCTCTTAGTGGGCTGCGCCCGAAAGCGACCGCGAGGGCCGACCGGCGCTGCGGCTTGCCGCCGCTGCCGCCGCCAGCGACGCCTCGGGCCTCGTCCGCCCTGGTCCTGGTCCCCGGTACGTGCCCGCTCAGACTCCCCCCTGCCCCCGCCCCACACCTCCCGGCGGGCCCCAGACCTCGCCAGCCTGCTACCCTGCCCCATGCAATCCCTTCCTCACCCCCCCCCTCGCGCGGCCCCATCCTGGCTTCCAATCTCCCGCCGGCTTGTCCGCAGGAGGAGCTGCGGAAGCTGCGGCGGCGCGACGCGGCGCTGCAGATGCAGCTCGCGGATCGCAACCTGGAGGCGCTCGAGCTGCGCCGCGAGCTGGCCGCAGCCTCCAGCGCCGCCGACCCGGCCGTGCTGCAGCTGCGGCAGCTGATGCTGGACCCAGCCGTGGCGCGAGAGTTTGCGCGGCTTAAGGCCGAGCTCGAGACGGCGCAGGCCGAGCTGGCTACCGCGCGCGAGGAGCTGACGGCGGTAGCGTTCACGCAGGAGAGCAAGGTCGGGCGGCAGCTGATGGCCAAGTGCCGCAGCCTCCAGGTGCGAGGGTGCGCCGTCCGGGTGCCAGGGCCGGGAGGCGACGGTGCTGGTGGTGGTGCGAGCGGCTACTGTTGCGTTTGGGGCCGCCGCGGGAGCACGGCTGACCGCTGGATGGGTGTGTGTCGGACCGCTGGGGGATATGGCACTTGTGTCAGGTGCTATCACCGGTACAGCAACGTGGGCCAACGCCGAGCTGGCACCTGGCTGTGCACGTGCCCGCAGGAGGAGAACGAGGAGATGGGCCGTGAGGCGGCGGAGGGGAAGGCGCAGCTGGCGGAGGCGGCCGCGGCGCTGGCGCGCAGCCACGCCGACGACATGCGGTCCGCGTTCACGGAGCTTGAGGACCACTGCCAGGTGCGGCAGCGTGGTGGTCCGTTGGGCGGCAGGGGGTTGCTGGGGCCTGCGGATGTTGCGGGGCGCAGGCCCCGTGCTTGCTCGCGACCCAACAATGGCAGACTGCTGCTGGGAGGGGGCGGGTCGGACTTGCCGCTGGCAGCTGCCGTGGCCCCTGCTCGCGACGCTCATCTTTGCCTTCTGGCGTCAGCGATTCCCTCAACCCCCGCCACGTCCCCATGCCTGCAGGTCCTGGAGGACGAGGCGGAGGAGTTGCAGCGGGAGGTGTGGGCGCTGCGGTCACGCGTGCGGGAGCTGGAGATGGAGGCGGGGTTGCCGCCCAGCATGCCGCCGGGCGGCGGAGGGGGCGGAGGCGGCGGCATGGGCATGGGCCCCGGGGGCATGGGGGGAGGCGGGGGCGGCATGGGGCCGGGAGGTGGCTTCGGGGGGAGGCGCGGGGGCTTCGACATGGGCGGCGGCGGCGGCTTCCGCGGCCGGGGGCGCGGGCCGCCGGGCATGGGCGGGGGCTTCAAGCGGCAGTTTGGGGACCGCGACGGCGGTGGCATGGGTGGCCGGGGCGGCGGCGGTGGCGGCTTCATGATGAAGCGGATACGCTGAGGGGCTGGGGTCGGGCTGGGGCACGCGGGCATGCATTGATGGGGGGTGGGGCCGGGGGCCCCCCGCGGGCGCCTCCTGTGCTCGAGGGCGGCGGCTGGCGCAGTGCCGCTCGCTAGCCGTTGGAAGAGCTCGCATGCGTGGGGGGTGGGGGGGTGCAGGCCAGAGGTTCCTTGGTGTTGTCTACTGGGTGTTGGGCCTTGGACGGCGCGAAAATGGCTGCAAGGGCGGGGAAGCTGCTACGCGCCGCGTGGCTCGCCTGGCAGGAAGAGCGGCAGGCCTGCGCTGATAGCGTGCGTGTAATGCGCAACATGGTCTGGTCGTCAAGGGCGCGGCGTGCGTTCCTCATTGGCCAGTACGGCCTGCTGGCTGCGGTGCAGTCGGCGTGGGCCGGTCCGTACGGCTGTCAATCTACCACGAAGAGGCGACGGGCGTAAGATCCACGCCGGCTAGGCGCTGCCCGTCGCCATCCTGCCGCGGTGTGGAGGCGGTGGGTCGCCTCGCTGCGCATGAGCCTGCCGGCCTGTGTGGCGGCCTAGCACGTGAGGGCGCCCTGCGGCGTTGAGGCTGCTGGCGTGAGGGCACCCGCGGTGCCGCACCACCCGCGCGTGTGCCACCCTGGCTGGCCAGACTGCGCGTCTCGGGTGATGCCTTGTCGGGCGCTGCCCACGAGCCATTCTGGCATCGCAGGGGGCGTCAGCCATTACACGCGGGCTCCCCATAGTACGCACCGCGGCTTGCCCGCCCGCAAGCGGGCAGAGCAGCCGCACGGCGTCGGTGCCCTTAGCCAGGGCCCGACGCCACGACACACATTACCGCACCGTACAAGGTTTATCTGGGGTCGCTCCTGCATCGGCATGCCTGGCCCGGCCGCTCGGCGGCGCCATCGGCGCCTGCGAAGGCGGCCCCACAAGGCGCTGCCTGCCCCTCCCCGTGCCTAATGCCTATGAATAGTAGAGGGAGCCGCTGCCAAGCGGGCCCACGCCAATGGGGCAGCAAGTGCCGTATGCGAGCTATGAATGTGTAGATAGGTGCGCGCCGAGGGCCGGCCCGCGGCGCAGGTGCCGCGGGCGCCGACGCTCGCACAGCCCACGTGCGCGCATGCCATAGATATGCGGCCGCTGCGGTGCGCCTGGCCCGGGCGAGGGCCCCAGTGCACCAGCGGACCCACCGCCGCACCTGCCCGTCCGCCCCCACGCCGTTCATGCCCTGCAGCGCCGCGCAGAGCGGCCGCGGTTGGGCAGGCCGGCTCACTGCCCCCGGCGGCCTGCTGCTCGGCCTCACCACCGCGCATGGATAATGAAGTAGGGCTCTGCGCAGCCACCGCTCGCCGTCGCCGACCCCCTCACCCGCAATCGTTGCAACGAACACCCACACGCAGCCGCACCGCACCGCGCCGCCTGCAAGCACGCGGACCTGGACGCCCGTCTTGCATTCATCAGCAGCTATCAGCACCGCGTGGGTGGAGAGCTTGGAAGGAGCCGGCCGCTGCGTCCCGGGCTCCTCGCCTCGGCAACGGCCGGACATGGCCCGCGCCTTTCGCCGCCTCGCCTCGCACATGCCCGCATAGCGCCCGGGCCGCCACACATGAGGACCGAGAGCCTGGCGGCCAGACAATAAATCGCATAGCGCTCGCTTATGGAGGCAACAACATAGTAAAGCAGGCCCTGGCGGCTGGCGGCCGGTGGGAGAGAAGCCAACGAGCGCAGCAGGAGCGGCCCCCATGCGATAATTCTATTTCGTGTGATTTGTGTCGCGGCGGAGTATGAAGCCAATGCGGCTGCTGCGAGCGCACGCCGGCGGCATGCTGGCCCCACCGGCGCCACGCCAGGGGGCGCAGCGCGCACGCTCGCTCGCTAGGGCAGGCCCCCTCGCGGCAGGCGGCCACATGGCACACCGCCGGACCTCTGCACGCGTATGAGGGGGCCTGAAATGACACCACACCAGTCCAGGGGCCCACGACCCTGCTGGCATGCTAAGCATGGCAAACGCCACAGGCGCTGCACTTCTCCCACGACCAGACCGCAGCAGCGCGCCAGCGGGCCCAGCAAGCGACTCAAGCGACCCGGCTCCCCGAGACGACCTCCAGAACAGAAGAGTGCGGCCGTACACGCCGCTTTTCCCCTGCCTTCCCGCTCAGCACCTAACGCCGACACTCAGGCTCCTCTAGGGCCACGGCAGCGCGCCAGACCCAGCCGCCTAACCACCCAATCTAAGAATAAAGCCAGCAACCCACCCCGCCAACCTGGCACGCATCGCGTCGCTCCGCCAATAAGGCATCCGGCATGGGGCAAGGGACAGGCCCCAGGCGCTGGCCGTTCCTCCGCCATGCCCTTGATTTGATGCCAATCGGCTGTCGCCACACACGCCGTGTTGATAAATCTGTTTGGCACACAATAGTCGGCAGAATCCGACAGCTCCCACCAGCCACATCCTAAGGTAGGTGACCGCGTACTAGGCCGCGCCCAATGCTTCGCTAAACGTCGATGCTTTTTACTTTAGAACCAGCGTGGAAGTCACGACGTTGGCTTGCACGCAACCACCATCTGGAGCGCAAGGGCGCGTCCGGCGCCCGTGGCTGCCCCCGCTATCTGCGAGCGCAACGAGCGAGCCTTCCCCTGGCCCTCCTCGACGTGCCGCACACTTTGGCCCGCACATTTGCCTGCGCCAATGACAGGGCGCGAGGCAAGCGGCCCCCGGCACACCACCTCGGTGATCGGGGCGCTGGCGGTCGTTGGGACAGACGGGCCAAGCCCCCCCAAAATAGCACCCACCGCCACCACGCCGACAGCAATGAAGCACATGATCGCCCTGCGTCCTCGCGCGCCCCCAACAGCATCAGCCGTGTGGCCTGCGCCCCGCTCCACCGTAGCAGCGCCTGACGGCGCCGGACGCCAACCAGGGCAGCCGCACCGCTCCGAGCCGCACCAATCGTGCGCTGCCCGCAGATGGCGCGTACCTGCCCTGACAGCAGTTACCGGTACGCCGCCGAGGCGTCGTGGCCCTCGACCGCAAACGGTAGGCCCAAACCCAAGCCCAAGCACAGAAGGCGAACGCACACGCGATAAATCTCAATCTTGTATGAGCCTCGCAACACCCATTCCACCACGGCCCCGCCCTGCACCAGCTCGCCTCACCTGCTCGTGACAACCCGCCGTAAGCCGCAATCGCGCTCCACACTCCAGTCTCTGACACGACCACAGCCGCTCGCGCGCAACGCAGGGCCCCCCGTGCCTTATCGTACTCTCGCTGTTTTGGGCCCCACATTCACACGTTCGCACACACCTAGGCGACACACGACGACGCTTAGAGCGCGACGCGTTGGCTGTACGGCAGCTGCATCACCTGCGAGCCGTACGCGTGCACCGGCGCATGGTTGGAGGTTGGCCGCTGGCCATTCGCCGCGCCCGCCGCCGCGGTGCTGCCCGCATGGTTCGACAGGTCCATGAAGTGCTGCGACTGCTGCGACGCGTAGCGCGACGTGTGGGCCGCCGCCATGGCGTTGCTGCCGGTCGTGTTCTGCGGCGTACCGCCCGGCCAGACGCTGGTCGCCACGGCCAGCGCCGGCTGCGTGTAGTGGTGCGCCGCGCTGCCGCTCTGACCCACGCCGCCGTGCGTCGAGGTGCACGTCGAGCCGCCGCCTCCGCCCCCGCCGCCTCCGGCCACGACCACCCCCAGGTTGCCCATGCTGCCCGACAGGCCGATGCTACTGTGGCGTAGCAGCGACGGCGCCGGCGACGCGCCGTCGCCGCGGCCGCCCCAGGAGCCCATGCTCAGGCTGGAGCGCGGCAGCTTGATGCCCGCGGTCTCGGCCCAGCCGGTGGCCACGTCAGCCAGCTCGCCCCGCAGCGCGGCCGTGGCGACGGCGGTGATGGGCACGGTGGCCACGGCGCCGAAGAGCGCGTGGCGCTCCGCCCACTGGCGCTGCAGCGCGGGCGCGGCGGCGCGCAGGTCGTCCAGGCGCAACATGAGCTGCGGGCGGGGTGGTCGGAGCAGGGGGTTGTTGGGGTTGTTGGGGTTGTTGGGGTTGTTGGGGTTGTTGGGGTTGTTGGGGTTGTTGGGGTTGTTGGGGTGGCCGTGCACCTCAGCAAGGGCGAGCGGCAGGCGGCACGAAGGTCCAGGCGGCTGGCTGACCAGTGCGGCTCAAGCTGCGCCGGCACTGGACCGGCAGAAGTCGCTTGACCCATGGGTCCGCGCACCTGGGGGACGGTGGGCCGCGCGGCGGGGTCGGACTGCCAGCACTCCTCCACCAGGCGGCGCAGCGGCTCGGGCAGCGCGGGCGACATGGCGGGTCGCATGCCGCAGGCCGCCACCTTGTAGGCCACCTCGGCGGGCGCCAGCTTGGCGTAAGGTGCCTCGCCGGTGGGCGACAGCATGCGCCACACTGCGGCACCAGGGGGGTTGGGCGCGGGGACGACGGGGTGCGAGGGTTGGGTTCGTGCGGGAGGCAGGGGGCGGGGAGGGGCCTGGCCGTCAAGCGCAACCGGACTCACGCAGCAGGCCCAGCGAGTAGACGTCCGAGGAGGAGTGCAGCCGCCCCGACAGCAGCAGCTCCGGCGGCAGGTGGCTGACGTCGGCGCCGCTGGCGGCGCCCACCGCCGCCGCCGCCTCCGGAGACCAGGGCCCGCCCGACAGCTCGGGCGGCAGGCACGCCAGCGACAGCCACGGGTCGGTGATCTTGGCCACGCGCTGGACGCGGGGCCGCGCGACCGATGGGTTCGTGCCGGCGGTGGCTCCAACCATCTCGGCGGTTGGCGGTTGGCCGGCGATCTTGCAGACCAGGCCCACCGAGCCGCGGCTGCCGGCGGAGCCGTGGGCCGCGGCCTCTGCCGCCAGCACGCCGTCGGCCGGCGAGGGGCCGGCGCTGGCGGAGGCGCAGGAGGCCAGCGTGACGGTGACGTCGTTGGGGGAGGCCTCGCAGGGCAGGTTGGCGGTAACGAGCGCCGCCGCGACGGCGGCCGTGTCAATGGCCGGAGCGCTCTGGGTGCCGGCGCCGGCAGGGGCGCGGTGGTGCGGAGCGAGCTGCATGGCCATGTGGTGCGGGGGCACGACCATACGGGCCACGTCGGCGGCGGGGGAGTGCGGATGCGGGCCCACTTCGAGCGGCGACGAGGCAGCGCCTGGCGGCCCGGGCGGGCGTCCGTTGGCCGCTGGCTGCGCCAGCGCGCTCCGCAGACCGCCCGCCGCCATCGGCCGCCGCGGCGAGGGCCCGCCGTTGGCGAAGGGGCTGACCGCCGGCGGCTGGAAGCCGCTGGCGGCGGCCTTGCCGTTCGCGCCGCCGGGGCCTTTGCGCGCCGACGGCAGGGAGCAAGTGCCGTCCTGCGGAGGCGACTCTGGCCACGCGGTCAGCCCCACGAGCGCCTTGCTGGCTGCAATCATGTCGCCGCCAGAGCTGGTCATGGCGCTCAGCGCGTGGTTGGCGGATGTGGCGCCGCCACCGCCGACGCCGCTGCTGGCGCGGCGGCGCAGGTTGCTCGCGCCGCCGCCACCACCGCCGACGCCGCCATTCGACAGCGAGGCGATGGCTGCTGCTGTCAGCGTGAATGGCGACACCATGCTGCTGCTAAGAGCGCCCGAGCTGGTGGCGCCGAAGTCGGCGGCGGCCCCGGCGGCGGCCCCAGCAGCGGCGGCGGTGCCAAGCTGCGAGCGGCCCATGAGCAGACCCTGGCCCTGGCCCCGGCCCTGGACGGGGCCGTTGCCGCTGCCAAAGCTGTGGCCCCGCGTCATGTGGGTCGGGCCCTGCGTCATGTGGGTCGGGCCCTGCGCGCCCAGGTTGCTGCCGCGTGCAAAGTGGCCCGGCGCGCGGAAGCTGCCGACCACGGAGGAGGCTGTCGCGGGGCTCCGCTCGTCTAGACCGGGCGCGGCGCCGGTGGCGCGCGCCGAGGCCAGCGTGCTGTGGGTGGTGGACGGGGTCTGGCTGCAGCGCACGCTGCTGTTGCCCCAGTGGGCGGTGCTGAGCGTGGAGGCCGAGTGGTCACCGGGCGCGCAAGCAGAAGACACATCGGAGCGGCGCCGCCGCTGCGGGTCGCTGCCGTGTCCGTCGTGGGTGTTGAGAGGGCTCTCGCAGACCGCCGCCAGTGTGCTGGTGCCGCCGCCAACGCCAGGGCTGCCGCCGACGCCAGCGCCGGGGCTGCCGCCGCCGACGTTGAAGGCTTGGCTACCGTTGCCCATGACGCGGCCCTCGAATGCGGCGGGACCGCTGGCGGCCGTGACCGGACTGACGGCTCCGTCGGACGGGGTACCGGGCTCGGCGGCGCCGGCGGCGTCATGGTGTACGGCGGCCGGTACGAGAACGTTCTGGATCAAGATGTTCTCGGCCCGCAGGTCGCCGTGGCAAAGATCCAGTGAGTGCAGGTACGACAGGCCGCTGGCGATGTCGAACGCAACCGACAGCACGTCAGCCTGCACGGCAGGGATGTATGGCAGGGGCGTCCAGCATTGAGCATCAGAACAGCTGCGCTCAAGACAAACCCTAAACATATACTCGCTGCTTGCACACCGGCTCCCAGTCCGCCACCCAGCCCACGACATACCAGGGGTAGCAGCCCGGGCCCCGGCACGAAGGCGCCAGCGCTCTTGCCCCCGCCGCCGGCCGAGGCGAGCGACCCCACGCCGCGGCCGTCATCATGGGCGTACCGCAGAGCCAGGCCCATGCCCGTCGGCGCTGGCCGCGGGCCCTGGCCCTGGCCCTGGCCCTGCTGCTGGTGGCCCTCGGGCGTGTCGCCGTCGCTGCTCGACGAGTTGCCCACACCGTCGCTGAGCTGGCCCTGGCTGCGCCGGCGGCCGCCGCTCAGGCTACCGAGCTTTTGAACCAGCCCCGCTAGGCCGCTGCCGCCCGCCTCCTCGCCGCCTCCGCGAAGGGCAGCATCGCCGTCGCCGCCGTTGCCGCCGTCGAAGGCGCCGGAGACGGCCATGCCAGTTACGATTCGGGCAGCGGACTGGGGCGCGGCGGCCTTGAGCGTGGCGTGGCGCTGTGACAGCAGGGCGGCCAGCGAGCCGCCGTCGCACCGCTCCAGCACGAACCACGTCAGTAGGCTGGCCGGCGGACCGTCGGCGCCAGATAACGGCTTCGGCGCCGGCAGAAGCTTGGCCTGCGGGCGCGCCAGGGGACATGGGGCCGGCCGATGGTGGAGACACCACCGGCGTTTGCACTGCAACCTCCTGCCCCACACAGCGCGGCGACTTGGGCCCTGCGCCCAGCACTGCACCCCCGCCTCACCGACCACGCGTCCCCTGTCCCCAAAGCACCCCCTGCCTCACCACGCTTGGCACAACCGCCAGCGCGTCCACGCTGCAGGTCTCGGCGGCGTAGCAGGCCGCCACGTTGGGGTGCGCCAGCCGCGTCCACACCTCGCCCACCTGAGCGCCAGCCGAGTGGCAACGCCAGCGCGCGATGCGGGGCAAGGAGCGTGTCAGTGCCAGGCTCCAGGGGGGCCGCCATCGCGGGCCGGCGTGTGTCGGCACACGATGCTGGCATGCAGCAGGTGCGGGCTGGCGCTTGGTGAGGCCCCCTGCTGGGTGAGGCCCTGGCTCCGCCCCTGCCCGGCTGCTCCGCAGTCCGCACCTGCTCCATCATGAAGCAGCACTCGGGCGAGTGGCGCAGCACCTTGACCACCGACTGCTGCGCGCCAGCCCACACGCCTGCGGCAGGGCGCGCAGCGAGGGCAAGGGCGAGGTGTAGGGTTAGGCCCTGCTGAGCGGGGCAGCCAAGCAAGCGGGAGCCGCCGGCTGCGAGTGGTGGTGATCTGCGGTGGCCCTACCTGAGAGCGTGGCCGCCAGGCGGCCCTGCGCGGCGCCACGTAGGTCGGTCAGTTGGTCCAGCAGGGCGGGCGGCGTCGGCGGTGGCGGTGCTGGCGACGCCGGCTCCGCTGCCGAGGTGTGACGGCCGCCGCCGCGGACGCTGCCGTCGGGTCGCAGCGGCGAGGGGCCGTGCCGGCTACCCTCGCCGTCGTCCCTGCAGGCCGGCGGCAGGGCAGGTGTACGCATACGTTGAGCAAGACGGCGAAAGGCCACACCACGCTCCAGTGTGCGCAAGCGCCAGCTCTCCACGCCCTCACGCCCTGAGCAGCAGCCTGGCCTACCCCTTGCGTAGCTGCGCGCTGAAGCGAGCCAGGCCCGACAACGCGGGGTGGCCGGCGCTGTTTCGGGCCATGGGAGTCGCGCCCTTGGGGCCCGAGCGGCTGACGCCGGGCACGGAGCCCTGTGGTTGTGGAGGGGCCAGGCGGCGAGGGACAACGAGCATTGCGCACGGGACAACAACACACACAATTGAATGCAAGGCGACAAGGATTACGATTCAACAAGGTTTTGTCAACAAGGGTTACGGGTCAACGAGGTTTAGTCAACAAGGGTTACGGGTCGACGAGGTTTAGTCAACAAGGGTTACGGGTCGACGAGGTTTTGTCAACAAGGGTTACGGGTCAACGAGGTTTTGTCAACAAGGGTTATGGGTCAACGAGGTTATGCCAATAAGAGTTACAGGTCAACCGAGGGTGATGCCAGGTGGGCTGTGTACAGTAAGCGGCACTGGCAAGCGGCTGACGCGGCGTAGCCCCTACATCCGGTTCCATTTGTAAGCCCTCAATCTGTGCAAACCTCTGTCGGGCTCCTTCCTCCTTTGATCTACATCCCATGTGCGCATACGGCGCGTGCCGGTGCCCCCACCTGGCGGGGGCGGTGCGAAATGTCTGGGGCCGTGAGCGCTCCGCCCGGCGGCGCCATGCAGCCGCACCACAGCAGCCGCCGCAGCCAGGCCACGCCCGCCAGCGCCGCCATCAGGACCACAGCGCAGGCTGCAAGGGGCAGGCCGCATGGAAGGCACGAGGCGTGGCACACGCAGCCGTCAGCAAGTGTTTACCGGTACGGCAGCTGTGTTGTCGCAGATGTCTGGCGCGCTGTTGTGGAGACCAGCTTCCCAGCGTGCTTGCTCTCACCAGCTTGCCACAGGGGCAGCACGACGGCCGAGCCGGCGCCGTGTTGGCGGCCGGCACTGGGCCACATGCCAGCCTGACCGCCTAAAGATAGCTCGGGCTCCTCTGCTGCGGCTAGCAGCCGACGGAGGCGGTGCTGCGAGGCGCCTGCTCCTGCGGCCCTTGCAGCGCCGGCCTCGGTCCCGGCGGCCGAGCCCTCCGCCGCCGCCGTGGCTGCACCCGACGCAGCCACCACGATGCACAGCTGCGAGCGACGGATGACGAGCTGTGCTGACCTGGTGCCAGGTATCGCTGCCACCACCTCCCCTCCAGCAGCTGCGCCGACGGCCATGCAGCCGGCCGGCTCGCCGCCTGCGGCCGGTAGCGCGTGTCTGCTGGCGGCGGCGCCGCCGCCTACAGAGGCCAGCGGCGCCGCCACTTCCAACGTGATCTGGCAGTCGCTGAGCGCGAGGCGGCCGGAGCTGGCGCTGTCAAGAAGCCGCCGGCCCAGATCATCCGCCAGGGACGCTAACGCAGCTGTTGTGGTGTGGGCGTCAGAGGGCGCGGCGACGTGCAGCGCGAGCCCGCTCAGCTCGAGCTCGGAGCCTCGCGGCAGCACGACCGCAGCGGTCTCAGGTAGCGACTCCACGCGCAGAATAGACAGGTTGCCTGGCGCCCCGGTACCTGCTTGGTCTGCGACGATCCGTGTGCGGCCGAGCAGCCGAACCGGCAGTGCCGGGGTTGGCTTGGACTGGACGCCGCCGAAACGGGCACCGAGTTCACTGAGAACAAGCGTCTGTGAACCTTGAGCTGTGCCGGCGCGCTTCCCCGCCAGCTCCAGAGCGTGTAGTAGGGCGTCGGGGCCCACGGCTGGCTGGCTAGCGACGAGAGCGAACAACACGGCCAGCGACATGCACGCTGGCGCCGAACCGCGCACGCGCAGGCCAACCAGGCCGCGGTGCGGCCCACTGACACCGGGATAGTGCTTCATATCCTGCAGCCCTTGTGCGCTGCTTGGGATGCCTCTGCGTCACGGACTTGCAGCGACCATGGCCATCCCTGCAGGCAACCCTTGATCTGCGCCGCGCGATAGTGAATTCCAGGATATCAGCATAGATGGGCGAGCGTCCTCAGGGTTTTCTTGTTCGCAGTGTGGTGCTGCCAACGTTCACCGGATGTGACGCTAGCTCAGCCCGCCAGTGACGCTGTGTCTCCACTAAAGCAATGAAAACGATGAGTCTAGGGAAGCTGGGTGTTGCAAGGGTAGGCGCGTGGCTGATATCAGCTTGCACGTTGCGGTGTATGCCGCACACCTTGAGGGATCACCGCCTCTGGTACGTTCTGGTAGGACTAGTAGGTGCTATCCATGAGGCCGGAGTGCTGTAGTTGTTAGGGAGTTGGCAAATTTCACTTTTTCGTTCTGCACGTGGGGTGAATGTAACTCAGCATGTGCCAACAGGTGGGCGCACGATCTCGTGCTCACTGCTTGCGCGATGTGTTTGTGCATCGCAGGAACAGCACGGTAGATGCTGCCCACGGCCCTAGGGCTTACTAGCTGTGCGAGCCCTGTGCTTTTCGTCCGCCAGCATGCTACTGCAGAAGGCGTACACAAGAATGGCGCGGCTGTCGCAGCGGATGTGGCGTTGCACATAGACCCGGTGAAACCCTACCCTGCCTTACCCAACCTGCGCAAACTTTGGTAAGCGGGCATAGTCATACACGTCGCAGGGGATGCTGCAGCTCATACGGCTTTGATCAGCTGAAGCGCTCCCCTGCGACGCTGCTACCAGAACAGGCATACATACATGCGTGGACCATCTGTCGCCCTAGCGCACGTCTGCCCTGGCCCAGCAGGGGCCCCCTGTGGCCCAGCAAGCACCTTGGCAGCGGTCGGCCTGGGTCGGCCTGGACCCCGTCAGCGCACTGCCACGTGCCTAGTTACTTCTATGAGGTGAGGCGCAGCAGTCAGCAATGCCGCCCCCGCACCTAGCCACAGCCGAAGCATCAGGCACTGCAACTGTCAACCAAACAGTCATTACTCTCGCCTGCAAGTCGACATGGGCTGCATTAGGAGGCCTCCTGGCCTGCGCTTGGGCGGGAAGCCCGCACTCGCACACGCGTATCAGCTGTGACCACGGGGTATTTTTGTGTAACAAGAATGAATGGGGATACACTGGGTACGAACAGACGGGCCCTGACTTTAGCACACGTGCAGGGGGCGCAGCTGGGTCCATGATACGGGCATGAGCTTTACCAGCGCCCACGTGTTACATGTCAATCGTCAGTCACCCTTCACGTCAAAAGAGAAGAGCACCATGCACAAGCAGATTGCTCACGTCCAGGGTCCTCCGCTCGCCACTTAGCTCATCACGACCTCTGACGTGCCCATCACAGACCGAGGCCCTAGCTCGCCACCGGCGTCGCATGAGCCTACCCGCCGCCGCGCACCGGGCGTGCATCGCACGCTGCCCAACAGCCGTGCACCACGCCGGCCTAAAAACCTCTAGCTTACACCTCCCCGGCCCACCACCATGCATACAGCAGCGTCCATATGTAAACGAGCCTCCTGCGCGATATCCCCATTGCGCAAGGCTTCTCAAGCTCCGCCCGCTTAGTAGCCCTTGACGAGGAAGGGGTCCAGGGGCTTGCCGAGCGCGTAGACAATGAAGCCGATCTCGCGGAGCTTGGCGTGGTCAAGGATGTTGCGGCCGTCAAAGATGAAGGCCGGCTTGACCATCTTCTCGTACATGGCCTGGTAGTCGTAAGACCGGAACTGGTCCCACTCAGTCAGCACGCAGATCGCGTGCGCGCCATCGGCCGCGGCGACGGGGTCGCTCACGACCTGCACGTTGTCCAGCATGTGGGTCTGCGAGCGGCTGTAGTTGGGGCGGTCCCACTCGAACTTGGGCGCCGACAGGTCGCGGAAGATCTGCTCGGCGGTGACCTCGGGGTCGAACACGCAGACCTTCGCCCCGTCGCGGATGAGGCCCTTGCACACGTCAATGGCAGGCGTCTCGCGGGTGTCGCCCGTGTCCTTCTTGAAGGCGAAGCCATAGATGGCAATCTTCTTCTGGCTCACGGTGTTGAACATGGCGCCAATGACGCGCTCCACGAAGCGCTGCTTCTGGTAGTCGTTCATCGACACCACCTGGTACCTGTGGCAGCACACAGCACGTGGAGGGGGCATTTGTACGCTGCTGGCTGGTACGTAAGACGAGGTCGAAGGGCCGGGGCAAATGTGTCCGGCAGGCTGAAGTGCTGATCACTGCGCACCAGCCCGGACCCACCAGTACTCGGCCACCTCCTTGAGGCCGACCGTCTCGCACACGTAGCACAGGTTCAGGATATCCTTCTGGAAGCACGAGCCACCGAAGCCGACCGAGGCGTTGAGGAACTTGGGGCCAATGCGGCTGTCCGTGCCGATGGCGTGCGCCACCTGTGCAGCGCGCAGGTAACAGGTATCAGTGCTTGCCCTATACTAGGCGTGGCACCGCACTGGTGATGCGGCACAAGGCTCCAAGAGCCTTGCACCGGCATGCATGGCGGTGACGTCACAAAGCCAACTAGAACCCCACGCTATGCCTAAGCTTACAATCCCCACACCTGCGACACATCGGCACCGGTGGCCTCGCACAGCGCAGAGATAGCGTTGACGGACGAGATGCGCTGTGCCAGGAAGGCGTTGGCAGTCAGCTTAGCCAGCTCAGCAGACCTGTTCGGCATAGCGGACACGCAAGTTTCATGGGGCCGCTGAGCCGTGCTCAGATCTGGAAACTGCAACGCCCATAAGCAATGCGCAATACGACGCTATGTAGGTATGTTGCACAGTGATTGCCGACCACCCTGATTGGGACCACCTCCACGCACCAAAGGTTGGCCGTCAGGATGCGCTCGCGGGGGATCCAGTGAGCGTACACCTCCGCCAGGGTCTGAATGGCCTTCTGGCCGCTGGGGGTGTCAGCGCCACCGATCAGGACCTGTTCAGGTCAACAATAACACAACCTGTCATCCAACTGGACGGGCACTGGGCGTCGGTGGGATGCTGGCATCGGTGCTTCTTTGCATTTGCTAGGCCAAGATGCAAGGCGCTATACTCACGCGATCGGGCATGCGCAGGTCCTCCATGGCCGTACCCTCCGCCAGGAACTCGGGGTTCGACAGAATCTCGAACTCCACGCTGGGGTCCTGGCAGTTGCGCTTGAGCACCTGCAGCAGCGCAACCCAAGAGCGCATGTGTAAGGTTCTGACCCACATGCAGACAGCTCGCAGTCACCCCACGTTGCTGTGCAAACGTACCTTGCCAATGGCCTCGGCGGTCTTAACAGGCACGGTCGACTTCTCAACCACAATCTTGCTGCGCGTCGAAACCGAGGCAATCAGGCGGGCAGCGCCCTCCCAGTACGTAAGGTCGGCCGCCTTGCCAGCGCCGATGCCGTGCGTCTTGGTGGGGGTGTTCACACTGTGGCCGGCCAGAGAGGCCATGAGGTGTCAGCGCCAAAACGCGCAGGACAAGGGGGCTGAGGCACGCAGAGACAGGCAGATACCGTGGGCGTGGGTTGTAGCACAGCACACATGGGTACGACGACCATGGGCCCCTCATCCCAGGCATTGCTCGCCATAGTAATGGTGCAGTCTTCGCAGCACGCAGGGCGCAACAGCATCCTTACTGCGCGCCAACACCTCCGTGGCACGCCCGGGGGACCATCTACGTGAACGCTGATCACACCTGACGAACACGATGTCCGCCTCGCCCACGTGCTTCTTGGTGTCCGTGCTGAAGAAAAGGTTGCGGCCGCGACACTCCTTCACCACCTCTAGGAGGCCAGGCTCATAGACTGCGCGGCAACGCCAGAAGGCACCGTAAGCAGGGGCCGGCAGGAGCGGGCGACCAGAGGGGGCTTGCAACGCCAGTCGCTGCCGACGGGTCACGCTGCCAGCCACCCACGGCAGATAGATGCGCGTCCTCTTTGAATCAAGTCACAGCGACCTTGTGCTTGAGCGCAGCGCTCAGCCCCAGCTGACATGCTGCACCCTTGCCACGGACGATCACCTACTTGGCAGCTTGTCGCTGTTCCAGGCCTTGATGCGCTCCTCGTTGATGTCCACGACCACAACCTGTGCCAGGGAACCGGCACGCGGTCAGCGCGACAGACGGAGGACGGCGATCGGCAAGTTGCGAACTGCGCTTGCCTCGATTTCAGGGCACTTCAGCGCGACCATGGCCATGGTCGGGCCACCGACATAGCCAGCACCGATACAAGCAATCTTCATTTTTGCTGCTGGGTGTAGTTTCGAGGCAGAGCGAGGAGAGGTAACGTGGAGCCTGCTGGTGCTTTCAGCAAAGGCGGTGTGAGGCAATGCAGAGTGTGGGAGTTGAGAGTGTTCAGGGCGTGTCTTCAACTCCGGCTGCAGCGCATGGTCGATCCCCGCACTCAAGCCCGTGGCCTGCAAGGAACGTCAGAGAATAGCCCTTCAGCTCTTCTAAAAATGACAAACACATCAGGCATGAGAACGCCGCACAACAACAGCCGTGCCTAACCGTCCCCCCGTGCGTCCCGCCGGTCCCCTCTCCCCGCATCGGCCCATTCCTAGTCCTGCGCCTCCACCGCACCGCAATGCCTCCCCTGCACTCGCTTCCAATGTCATTTCCCAAACCCCATGTTCGCAAATTGGCATGTGCCTAGCAGCCATGACAAGACTCTCCCTTCCCGCCCGCTCCATGCCAGCGCTTATGCCGCCACGCGCGCTGCCGCCACGCGCCGCGCCGCCGGCAGCAGCTCCTCAAAGCTGCGCGTGTCCAGGCTGCCACCCCTGACCACGGCCTCAAGCGCAGGCGACCCCGCCGGCGCCGTTTCGCCAATGTGCCGCCGAACATGGCGCGACAGCACCTCAGCCGTCGCTGGGCCCATGCACAGGCCCGAGCCCTCGTGCCCGGCCGCCATAAACAGCCCTGCGAGCAAGGCAGCTGTCAAGCCTCAGCTCGGAAAGCTCTTCATCTCGGTACACAGGCGCCCCCGTACGCCACGACACCTACCTGGCGCGCCTTCGACGGGCCCAATCATGGGCAAGCCGCCCACCGCGTACGGCCGTAGCCCCACGCGTACCGAAAGGCCCGATAGCGCGCCCTCGCCGCTGGAGCTGGGCACCGCGCCCTGCGCCGCCGCCGCCGCCGCCGCGTCGGCCGCCGGCTTGAGGCCGGGAAGGAAGGCGGCGGCGCGCTGCAGGATAGCGGAAACGATGGCGGGCGAGGGCGTTGTGTCCCAGCCGCTGAACTCACGGCTGCTGCCTGTGGGCGGCAAGAGGGCAGCCGCAGCGGCGTCAGGTGCAACGTATGACTTGAAGTTGATGAGTGCGGCGTCAGCGGCCGACCCACGTCGACCCACATCATTCCGCGGGCGCAGACCGGCCGGACGCGCGGTTGGTTTGCCCCACCAGATGTGCAAGCACCTCCAGGCAACACCCGGTGCCGCACGCGCGTCAGCTACTCACCGATCAGCAGAGAGCCGCTGGCACTGGTGGTGGCGGTGAACGTGATGTCCGCCTCCGAAGAGGAGGACGAGGGCGCTGGTGCCGCGGCCGCCTTCTGGCCACCCGCCGCGGCGCTGGCCGTGGCGTAGTGCTGCGGGCGGACGGAGGGGCAAAGCAGTGCGGCTTGCAGGCTGCGCCGTGACGCCCCCAAACGCCCTACGGCACAGACACCGCGCCGCGCCGTGCGCGCAGCCCCATGTGCTCCGACGCCTAGCCCCTGCCCCTGGGCCCGCTGCCCCTGCCCCCAGGCACCTTGGTGTAGCTCATCTCCATCATGCCGTGCACCACCCGCGGCATGCCGCCCGGGCTGGGCAGCTCCAGCAGGTGCCCCCGCCGCGGCTGCAGCAGGCTGCGCCAGCCCTCGTCGCCCGTCGCGCCCGACAGCAGCCCGCCGCTCCACACGCCCGCGCACAGCACCAGCGCGTGCCGCGCCGTCAGCCTGCGGGCACACGGAGGACGCGCGGGGCGAGGCGCCGGCGAGAGGATGAGGTGGCACGCCTGCTGCCCCTGCGATGGGGGCGCTGCGTGGGCCCCGGCTCGCCGGCACGCAGGCGAGCTGCTGCTGCGGTGGCTGCATGCGGAGCTGCTGCCTCCTGCTAGAGCCAGCTGCCCTCACGCCCCGCTAGCCCCGCGTTGCCAACATCAATGCACACCCTCTGCCTCGCGGCGGCGCACCCACCTGCCGCCCGGCGTGACCACGACATGGCCCGCGCCCGCGCCCGACCCGGCCGCCGCCAGCTCGATGTGCTGCACCTCCGCCTCCGGCCCGAACAGCTGGCGGAAGCCGGGCATGGCACGGCAGCGGTCCAGCAGCAGCTGCGCGGTGGCGCGGCCGTTCTGTGGGCGAGGCGCGGCAGCAGCGTCAAGGCGGGGTGTCGCCATCCAGAGCCCCGCAGCCCCTGGCGCGCAAGGCAAACAACGCAGGTGCCCTGCGGCAACGGGGCCGCTGCCATCCCCGACTAGCCCCTGCGGGAACCCTGGCCCAGCGTGCTCCCAGCCCCGCCCGCTTCGAATCCAGCTGCCTGCCGTCACACCCAGGCGCCAGCCCACACACCGCAGACCACCGGACGGAGCTCGCCGGTGCCTGCAACCCCGCCCCGCCCCGGCCCCGGGCCTGCCTCCAACCTCCCAGCCGGCCCTCGCGTCTCACAATCTGGCTGTCCGCCTGCACCAGCAGCCCCGCGCCGCCCCGCGGCACCGCCAGGCCCGGCTCCATGTCCGTCAGCCGCCGGCCGTCGGCGTACGTGGCGCGCAGTCCCACCTGCGACACCAGGGTCCCAGCCGCTGCGTCACGGTGGGTGCCGTGGCCATGTTATGGCTGGCGCCGGTAGAACCGCGCTGACCGCGGCCTCGAACTCGGGTCGGGCGCCCGGGCGGCGCGTGTAGGTTCCTGGCGCAGCGACGTGGCGGTGGGTTGCCGCGCTGCAGCTGGGGGCACTGCCTGGCGCGGCAGGCACGCCTCACTGCCAGAAGCCCCCGCACAGCTGAGCTGCGGTTGGCCGCTGGCGCATGGGGGCCCTCCCTTGCTGTTGGTGGGCGCCGCCAGCGGAGCGCCGCTGCCCCGCCGCGGCCCCGCGCCGCCACCCCGCCTCACCTCGTGCAGGTGCAGCTGCCGCTCGCTGAGCGAAGCCGACTCCGCGAGGCTGGTAGACAGCAGCAGCGACCCCACCGGCTGCGAGGGCCACGGGCAGCGACCGGCGCCGAGCGGCGTCAGCAACAGCAAGGCCTCAGCCGTGGCCCCGCGGTCGTGGTAGCCAGCCCACGGCCAGGGCAAGGGCAGGGGCGTACACGCGGGCGCAGCAGCGCGGTTGTGAGCGCATCGTCGGCAGCCGCGACTGCGATGGCCAGCGCGCACCTGCAGGGCTGGCTAAGCCCTGCGCCCAGAGGCCCCATGCGCCCAAGCGAGCCCGCTGCGGCCACCTGCCACTCCACGGCGGCGCGCAGGCCCTCGTCCTTGTCCACCAGCCGCTGCCACAGCGCCATGCTGCGCGCCGCCAGCGCCCAGCCCACGGTGCCGGGCGTGCGGTGTGCCATCCACAGGTACCCCTGGCCTGTGGGCGGGCAAGGTGGTCCGGCGGCGCATAGCGGGAAGGGGCGGCGGCGGCGGCATTCGAGCTGGCAAGGGAGTGGGACGTTCGCGGCAGTCGGGGCAAGGGGCTCCGCGCTTCGGCTTGCGCGGCCTGGGCCCCAGGTATGCGCTGTGTGTGCAGATGCGTGGGACAGGGGCGCTTACCCGCGCCGGTCGCGCCCGCGCAGAGGCCCTTGCGCTCCAGCAGCGCCACCGAGAGACCCTGCCGCAGCAGCTCCTGGCTGGCTAGCAGCCCCACGATGCCTGTTGCGGGGCAGGCATGCGGTGCAGCGGTTCAGACGCGCTGACGGAGCTGTGCCCTCTCATTATGGTCAGCGCGCTGCAGCCTTTCGTGTTGAGCCACCCACCGGCTCCGACAATGACCACGTCCGCTGTGACGGCCTCAGCGGAGGCAGCGCCGCTGGCGACGACCCGCAGGCGGGTGCTGGCGAGGCCCCCGTGCCGTCGCCGTGGAGGAGCGATCGATGCAGGCGAATACCTCTGGAGGCGACGCCCATGGCGACTGGAGCCGGCACAGGGCTGCTTCAGCGCAAGGGGCATCGACATGGCCATGCCGTTCCGGTGCCACGTAGACCGACTCCAAGGGTCGCAACGCTGTTTGCAGCGCTTCAGGACCGTCAGACCTACGTGTGAACGGCTGAGTGCGCTGGTACCGCGCGAACGGTACAGCGTCGCGGAAGTGTTGTGCGCAACACGCTGCGCGCTCACTGCGCTACGTTGCTATTTGAGGTCGTAGTTTTTGTAAGTTATCGTAAGTTGTCAGCACAGTTTAGGCGACCGAGCCATGCAAGCCGTTTGCATGGGCGGGCGCAATAGTGCACAAGCAAAGGCGTGAGCTACGTTGCAACACAGCACATCATGCGGCTTTCGTAGCACCAAGCGCGCAGCTGGCCCCTACCTGCAATGTCGCTGCCGCTGCCGCTGCCGCGTTCACCACACGCACCCCGGCCCCCCGCCAGCCGCACGGCAAGCTTCTGGTACCCAATTCTTGCAAGTGGTTCTAGCTCGCGGGCCACCGGCCGCGTGCCCGGCGTGTGGTGTAGGGCGCCGGCAGCCACCCCGGCCCCGCCGGCGCGCGGCGTCGCCGCCATGCCAAGCGAGGCCCCAACGCCACCATCGGCGCAGGCGAAGCCGCTAGCCAGGACACAGCCGCGCATATCCCAGGCAGGTGCCCAGGGCTGCTGCCATTGCCTCGTAACCTCCTGTGCCCCATGCCCGCCGCCAACCGCCTCACGCCCTCGCGGCTCATCGCCGCCCTTCCCGCCACGCCCTTCTTCCTGCCCTTGCCTCCAAAGGCCATGGCGGTGTTAGCACAGGCCACCGTGCCGCACTCCCCGCCCGCCTCGGGCGCGCCACCGGCCGCTGCCGACTGCGACGGCGCCGCCGCCGGCGAGGCCGCCGCAGGGCTGCCGCTGCCGGAGCTGCTGCAGCAGCTGCTGCCGGAGCACTGCCCCACCGCGTCGGGTACGCGCCGCCAAGGCACCTCCCTCACACCGCGCGACAGCAGGCCCCCGCCACGCTCGGCCCGCAAGCCAGCTGCGAGCCCCCCAATCGGTAGCCTCGCCCCTCGCGCCCTGCCCCTCTCATGACCCGGATGCAGCCGCCTGGCCCCTGCCCGCCCGCAGCCGCCAAGCGCGTCCTGCGCAAGAACCTCATCCTCCTGGTGCCAGCGGCGGCAGCCCAGGAGCAGCAGCCGAGCGAGGCCCAGCCGCCGGCTGTCGGCGGTCCTCCCGCCGTGCAGCGGCCGCACCCCGCCGGCCGCGTCGCCACCGTCCTCGACACGGCGCGCCCCGGTGACGTGCTGCAGCTGCTGGCTCGCTGCGGCAGCGGCATAACAGCCTGGCTGCCGGGTGGCGGCGGCGGAGCGGTGGCGGGCGGCGGCGCGGGGGCCGCCTCCGGCGGCGACGCCGGGCCCGGCACGGGGGCCGGTGGCGGGGCGGCTCCGCTGCTGCCGGTGGTGTTTGAGGACGACCACATTGCAGTGGTGGTCAAGCCGCCGGGCATCGAGACGCAAGGCTCAGGTGTGTTAATGTGTTGAGTAAAACATAACCCCCACACGCGGCACAGCACTGTGTATGGCTGCTTTGGGAGGGTACAGGCGAGCGGCAGCAGGGCCTCGCCTCGCACCTGAGCTGCTTATGGCAGACAATGAGTTGCCCCGCCCGGGTGCGGACGCGCGTGGGTAAGGCTGCGTGCCGGAGGCTGCAGCCAGGCAGCCCTCGTACCTTCTCTTGCATCTATGGATTCATCGACGGTTCAAGTCGATTGACATCATTTGGTCCTGTCGACAGGCCTGTCTACGCCGCCTGTGACAGCGGGGGTGGTTGATGCGTTGCCCTGTCCGCCCGCTGCAGGCACGGGCAGCGCCCACGGGCGGCTCAAGTACAGCCTGCGACCCACGCCGCTGCTGGGCGCGCTCAACAGGCCGCAGCATGTGCGTGCGTGGGGTGGGATGGGGTGCAGGGATGGGATGCCGGGGAAGAGCGCCGCCGACCTGGGGCCCCCAAGAAGCCGAACGGAAGGGGACCCAGGTGCCGGCCCGTCTGGCCTGCGCGACCGCTCAGCCCCACACGGGCACGCCGCGCAAGCTGTGCCCGAACGAGCCCGTCCCGCCACCTCCCTAGTACGATAATCCCTCGGTGCACCCCCATACTTCAGCGCCCCGCTCGAGCTCCTGGCTCACCTGTCGCAATGCCAGTTTGCTAATCCCGTGGTACTTCCCGTCCCCGCCCGCTGCTCAGGTGCACCGGCTGGACGCCCCCACCGGCGGCCTGCTGCTGGTGGCCAAGACCCATGCGGCGCTGAGGGCCCTGGCGGAGGACCTGCACCACCGCCGCATCAGCAAGCGGTGCGTGCGGTGGTCGGCGCATGCAGCATGCTTGCCGGGGTGGAGGGGGCGCCGCAGGCAGCCCGGCGATGGGGCAATGACGGGACGACGGGGGCCAGTTGGCGCGCGGGCTGACAGCCTGCCGCGACCCAAGGCTGGTGCCGCTGACGCGGCTGACGCTCGCGTGCGGGGTGCCCCGTGCTGCCCTCCCGCCCTCCTGTGTGGGCCCGCAGCTACTGTGCGCTAGTCAAGGGCGAGCGGCCGGGCTCCGGGCTCATCACGATGCCGCTGTCCGGCAAGCGGTGCGCCACCTACTACGTAGCCGCGCCCGGGCCGACGGACGCGGGTGCCGTAAGCGCCCACGCTGCTGCAGCAGGTGCGACTGCCGCGGCATCGTCGTCTGTTACCGCTGCACCTCTGGCCAGCCCCGCTGGCGCCGGCGGCGGCAACAAGCACGGGCCAGCGCACGCACCGGACGCAGCAGTGGCTGCGGCGACGGCTTGCTGCTGCGTGCGCAGCCCCCTGCACGGCTGGCTCAGCAAGGTGCTGCTGTGGCCTCACACGGGTCGGACGCACCAGCTGCGGAAGCACATGGCCTACAGCGGCACGCCCATGCTGGGGGACGCCAAGTACAGGGGGCCGCGAGCCGCCGAGTCGCCGCGGGGCAGGGCGGGAGGGGGCAGCGGCGAGGGCGAGGGCGGCGACAGAGATGCGGCGCTAGAGGAGGATGAGGGCAGCGATACCGGCGAGCATGGCGGCGCGTCGGACGGGGAGGCGGCCGTGTGGTCGGGGCGTGGCGGCATGGGCAGTGGAAGCGGTGAGGTTGGCAGCGAGGGCCGTTGGGAGGTGCACCGCCCGCCTGTGGAAGCCGCGTGGGCGCTGGCGGCTGCGACCGCGGCGGCAGGGTTGTGCGGCGGCCCGCCGGGCGGCTATCCGGCGTCGCCGTCTGCTGCCGATGCAAGCTGTGGTGCGGGAGACGTGCTGAGTGATGGGACGGCGGTGTCGCTGTGCCTGTGGGCGGTGGGGCTCCGCTTCGAGCACCCGGCCGCCCCCGGCCGGCGAATTGAGGTGGACATTGGCGGCTGGGCGGATGCTGTGTTTGACGACATCCTTCGGAGGGAAGCGGTGGCTGTGGAGCGGTTGGCTGGGCAGTAGCGGGGCACATGCTCGCCAGCGTGTTGGATGCGCTGCGTCACGGCTGCATCATGGCAACCGGGCTGCTAGCCTGCTACGCTGCTCTGCATCGCTGTGCTTCGGCCCCGGTCCTTGGGCCCCGGCAGTGGCGAGGACAGGGGGATATGATGGCGTTGCGGTGCAGAAGGCCGAAGGAAGCGTGAGGGCACCGACGTCGGGGTGCGGCGCAGCGTTTTGAGGGCGACAGGTGTGTTAGGGTGTGCGCAGGCGGGTCGTTTATCTTATAGAGCGTAGTAGAGGCATGCGTGCTGTTAAATGCAGAGAGGGATTAAGGGGATGTGGGCGCGAGGAGTAGGCAGTGGGGTATGTCAGGGGGGGGCGCTTCGAGCGAAGGAAGGCACAGGAAGCTAGCGAAGCGGCGAAGAGCGGGGTCCGATTGCTGTACGAATTGCTTGGCATAGGCGCGTCGGTCGTCGTATGCGCTGTATAATGTTATGCATATTCATGAGCTGTATATATCAAGCAAGCACCCTTCAAAATGGCCGCCGCATTGGAGGTGATGAACGCAGTGGTAGGGGTTGTGGAGCTCGCCACCAACGTGGAACCTGTGATGCTTTCGCTCAGCGCAGCGGCGCTGCTCGCCAGCGGCATCATCACCCTCATCCGCAACATTCGCGAGCTTGACGAGGACAAGGCGAAGCTGCAAAGCATAGTCACGTCCGTTAGTGGCGTCATCTCGGTAGCAGAGGGAGTGCTGAAAAGGCACCAGCTACGGAAGAGCCAACTCCAGGCGGAACCCCTGCACCTGTTCCACGGCTCCGTCGAGGTTGGTTCGGCGGTTGGCTAATGCCTCGCGCTTTCACAACATCTTGTAACTTGTTGTGCAGGACATATGACCAGTATGTGCTGAGCGCAGAGCTCCCCCTGCGCTCACTCACACAAGAGAGCTCTTAACCCACACCGCCTTCGTTCCATCCGCCGCTGGCCTCCCGCAGGCCTTGAAGGACTCGCTTCAGCAGTGCCACTATGCCATCGAGCCCATCGCCAGTGCCCAGACGTCGGCGGCGCGCAAGTTGCTCAGGGTCATCTCGGGTGAGCAGGGGTGATGAGCAGGGGTGGGCCTCACCAAGTGAGCGGTCCGCGCCTGCCCGCGCCCAGGCGAGGCCCTTGGTCTGCCTAGGTAGCTGCCTTGTGCCTCCGCCCCCACCCGTCGGGCGGGGCCCTGGCACCCGACCCTGCTGCGAGCGAGCGCCTAATCGGCGTCCCCGCCCGCCTGCGCCCGCGTCCCATGCGTCCACGACAGGCAAGGCCCTGATAGAGACTAGGAACGCCTTCGGCTCGCTATCGCTCAGCCTGGACAACTTCGAGAGGCGCCTGGCGCTGCTCACGCACAACCTGGTGCTGGACGTGGACGACAAGGCGGGGGACCTCAAGACCATGGTGCGCAACACGGATGTGTATCCATGCAGCACCGGATGAAGTTACGTTTGGAACGCCGGGTTAGACCCTGGGCGTGGCGCATGGCGCGTGGTGAGCCACACAAGCCATGAAAGGAACAGCGCTACCGGCCGCTGACCGTACAGGAGGCCCCGCACCGAGCCGCTCGCCGCAGCTCGGCACCCAGCTGCTTTAAACACACACACACACACATATGTTGATTGTTACGAACACACCAAACACAAACACACACGAACACTGGGGTCCGCTGCCCGTCTGGGCATTGCACGGCTGGCGCCCTGGAGGTCCGACCTTGCAAGCACAAGGACAACAGCAACACACATATGTCGACATGTGTTTTGCGTGCGGGCATGCGTGCATGTGTGCCCCCTCCTAAGTCATCCCCTCTGCGGCTGTCCACATCCTGAGCAACCAGGGCGACAACTAGAAAGCCGGACGGCGCCGTTTCCCTCTCCCCTTAGCCTAGCGGGCTTGAGCAAGCGCGCTCACCATCCCTACACCGCACACCCCTTCCCCTGCGACCGCCCCCGGCGTGCCCGCAGGTGTTGCGGGTGCAGACGTCCATCTCGAAGCTCAGCCTGGACCAGCTGGCGCGCATGGAGGCGGAGATGGCGCAGCTCTCGCAGCGCATGGAGGAGATGGCGGCGGAGCAGCAGCAGGCCCGGGGCGACCTGACCAACATCCAGTACCTGCTGGGCGAGCTCATGGGCGCCACCCACATCACGGTGGGTGCGCTCCTCCAGGGTTTTAAGGAGTCGGAGGAGTGAAGGAGCAAGTAGGGCCGAGGTCGCGCATCCGGCTGCGGGCAACAGGCAGGCAGGCAGGCAGGCAGGCAGGCAGGCAGGCAGGCAGGCAGGCAGGCAGGCGGGCTGGGAAGATGGTGGTTCACCCGCATCCGGCAGCGTGGTGCCGCCGCGAGGCGGAGCCGGCGCTGGCTTGGGCTACCGAGGTCGGGGCCGTGGGGGCATGCAGCCGTGCCGCTGCGGCACGCGGTGCGGCACGGCGCGTGACGGAGGCTGCACCTGCCATCCCCTGGTCGCAGGCGGGCGAATCGGCGGCGACGTTTGAGGAGCTCCGCGCCACGCAGGCTAGGCTCCAAGAAACTAAGGCGGCGGAGGAGGCCATATTCTCGCAGCTCATGGCAGCACTGCAGCTAGCCGAGGTCGCGCAGCAGGAGCGGCAGCCTGCAGCTGCGTTCGGCAGCGCGTCCGGCGCGTCCGGCAGCGCGTCCGGCGTGTCCGGCAGCGCGTCCGACGTGTCCGGCAGCGCGTCTGGCGTGTCCGGCAACGCGGCCGGCGCGGCCGGCAGTGCGGTTGGCGTTTCCGGCAGCGCGTTCGCCGCGGCCGGCAGCGCGGCCGGCGCGTCTGGAAGCGCGGCCAGCGCGGCCGGCAGCGCCGGAGTAGGCCCCAGCGCCTCCCCGGCTGCGCCCACCGCGCCGCCGCTGCTGCACTGGGGCGGCCCGGCGCAGCTGCATGTGCCGCCGCCGGCAGCGCCCAGCACGATACCCACTGGCTACTATCCGGCCATGCTGATGGAGCAGCCCTCCGACATGTTCCGGCCTCCCGGCCCGCCAATGCACACCGGCAACTCCCTATGGGTAGGCGCGATGGCTGGGTTGAGGTTGTGCGGTGCTCCACACTGCCCTTGAAAGCACTCTGCAGCCATTTCTACCTGTGACTGCCGGATTCACGAATCTTGTGATGGCCCTGATGCGGGCTGGAAACGCCGGGCACGTCCCAGCCCGGCTCGGATACATGTTCGCTCACCGGCTTCATCACACGCAGCTTCCGGCACCGCGAAGGCAGCTAGGGCTCATGCCTGGGTCCAACCTCCCCACTGAAGCAGCCCGCCACGGCCCCATGCAGGGGCCTCTGCAGACCGCGCCACGCCCAGAGCCCGCGCAGCACCCGGCGCCGGCGCCGGCACCAGCGCCGGCGCCTCTCCCAGCGCACGAGCGGGGCGAGCTGCTGTTTGCGGTCCTGGCTGCGGCCGAGCCGGCGGACGCGCCCGCTCAGGTGCTGCAGGAGGTGGCGACGGCGGGGCTGGACAGTCAGAGCGTGCACGCGCGAGACGAGGTGCGCCAGGGCCGCTGCAGCGCCGCGGTCATTGCTGCACTGCAGCAGCAGTGCTGCACTGCCGCGTGAATCGCTGCGCTGCGCTGCCGCAACGCTACACCTCAGCACCCGTGCGCGACAGCACGCATACGAACGGCTGCGGCTGCGGCCTCGACCGCGGGGCCCCCTCCCGTGCCGCCCCTTACCCACTACCTGGCCGCCCGGCGCCGCATGCGCAGGAGGGCTGCACGCTGCTGATGCGGGCCTGCCAGGCCGACATGTTGGCGGTGCCCAAGAGGCTGCTGGAGCTGGGCGCCGACGCCAACGCCGTCAGCTTGGTGCGTGTGGGTATGAGGTGTGGGTGCCTTGCATAATTTGGCGGAAGGTGGAGCGTTGCGAAGTGCCGAATGCACTGGGCGCGCGGTGGGAGTCGGGAGCTGCTGTGGCCACTCAGACGGGATGAGGAGGACGCGCGCCCCGCCAACAGCCCTCGTATCTCAGTCTATCGAGTCGGTAGAGTCTATGAAGCAAAATCATCGATGCGTCGGTCGATTGAATCGGTGTGGCCTTGCAAGCATATGGGTGCGCCTGATGTAGCTGTGCGGCTGTGGGAGGTGGGCGGTCGTGCGGTAGCTGGCCGATGGCCTCCGCCGCGTGTGCGTCGGGACAGTCGGAGATGCGATCCCAGGCCACCGCCGGGGCCCGTACTTGCCAGCCGGCCTGCGCTGCTGTGCCACAACGGTGCCGGTGGCGGGGCCGCTCCCAGCACCGCACGACAACGCCTCTGCCCGGCTATCCCTGCACTCATGTGCCATGCGCCGTCGCGCCGTGCTCATGGCCCGGCCCCCCGGCCACCCTGCTCCTCCTGCCCCTGCAGTCCGGCCACACGGCGCTCAGCCTGGCGTGCGAGGCGGGCTGCAGCTCG
>BDDC01000789.1:0-11568 GCA_001662425.1 Chlamydomonas sphaeroides | reverse complement strand
GGGGCTTTGGGGGGGGGGGGGGGGGGAAAGGGACGCCGCTCGCTTGCGCGGGCGCTCATGGGAGCGCAGGCGGCCCACGTGGCCCCTGGCGCTGCGAGCGCAGCCGGCGCCTGTGGCGAGAGCTCGCGGGGCGCCACCGACACTCCGCCCCACCCTGCGCCCCACCCTGCGCTCAGGGCGATCAGCTGGCGGTGCAATCCCTGGCTTTCGGAGGGGCCGACAGGAACCTGCAGACCCAGGTGCGGGGGCGGGCGACAGGCGGTCGGGGGCTTGGGCTCTCCCGCCGCTTGGGCCGCACCTGGCGCCGCGCCGGCCGCTCGCGACGAGCGCTGTGATGCTCATCGGGCGCGTCGATATTGGACTCAATAATCGGTTACAGGCCCATGACGACGAGCTTTGAGCTGTGCAGACGTAGGCAAAGCGCAGCCCGTTGACTGCTGCTGGCCTGCTGCGCCCGCGCTGGGGCCGCCCCGTCCGCAGGCCGTGCACAAGGACATCCCCGCCCGCTTCACACCATGCGACATTGCCGTGAAGCTCCATTGCTATGGGCTGCTGGATGCGCTCAACTCTCACGGACCGCAGGGCTGAGCAGCAGTCGGGAGTGGCGGCTGCAGCGGCGGGCGGGGTCCGGGCGTCGGGGGCGGCGTCTGGACGGCGGGGCTAGGCGCGGGTGGTCAGGTAGATGTGCTTTCAATGATGAATTAGCATGGAAGCCAGGGTAGGTGGGCTTGGTGGGAGTGTGGAGGGATGGCTGTGAGGGCAGCTAGGGTCAGTTGCGGGCAGCGCGGGCCAGGTGAGCTCCTGGAGCTGGCTGGACGGAGGGACTCCGGATACTTGGACGACGGTTTTGGAAGCACCGCGTTATGCCACCGAGCCAGCGCTGCAATTATGCATGGACGAAGCGGGGCATGGTTGCTTATCGTACAGTGTCGGCTTCATTATTTATTCGTAACGCAATAATCGTATGTTACTGGTGGGAGGTTTGCAGAGTTTAGAGGCTCGGTGATCATAGATTGGCTGGTGCGGCCGGAGTTGGGTGCTAGGGGACCCCTGTTGGGTGCAGCGGTTGCAAGCACGAATCAATCCTTGCCGTAGTTGCACGCGTGGCCGTGCCACGCTGTCATCCATTCGCCAATCTTCAGAGCAGTTGAAGCCGCGGTCTGCGCTTCGGGAAGGGTGCTCGGGGCCACGCAGGGGTCTGCCAAGGGTGGCCCAAGTACGTGTCGGCAGAGGGCCTACACGGGCCTGGGGTTTCGTTGCTCCGCCATATGCCCTTGAGGTACACTCTTTCCTTTCCTGCAAGGTCGCACACTACATACTTTAACGCACAGCACGCTGTCACCGCGCGATTACCACTGTCGTGCAACATATATAAACATGGCAGGGACGACAGAGCAGCAACTTTAGCGAGCGCCGCAGCACACATAATGTCTATCTTGGTGGACGCCTTGTCGCTGGCCACCAATGCCGAGCCGATCTTTGCATCGCTGAACGCAGCCTCCGCGCTTATCAGCTTTGTCCTGAGGGTAATCAACGATGTTCAGGAGCTCAAGGCGGACAAGGCGGCACTCGCGCGCGTAGTGAACTCCGTCGGGCAGGTGCTGGCAGGAGCGCGTGAGACGCTCCAGGAGCACAAGCGGAGAGGCACCTCTGTTGGGAGAGCGGCCTTAACAAACTTCGACAACGCTGTCAAGGCAAGGGGCCGGGGGGGGACCGTTTGCGTCCGCAGGTTCGGTTGCAAGGAGCTGGGGTTTGGGCAGTCGGGTGTCACGGTTTCGTCGTAGGGCCGACGTATGTCGTAGGCGCATAGCACGCTCCTGGTGACGCGGCCCATGCATCCCCCGGCCCACAGAACACCACGGCCCAGCTGCAGAGATGCGCCGATGCCGTGAGCCCCATCGCCAAGCCCAGGGCTGCGCTCGCGCGACAGATCTGCAAGCTGCTGTCCGGTGAGAGCGCCTGCCGGCCTGCCCGCCTGCCTGGTTGGCGACACCTCCGCTGTGTGCACCCATAAACGCGTGCCCCTCCCACACACGCCCCGCCCCTGCAGGGAAGGCGCTGGGCGAGCTCAAGGGCGCCTTCTCGGGCCTCAACCAGTGCGTGCAGGAGCTGCAGACCAGCCTGGCGGTGCTCACCCACAACGAAGTGCTCGACATCACAAAGCAGGTGAGTGGGCGCCCCACCCGCCCTCACCAACCCATCCGTTCGCCCCGCGCCGCCGATCCTGGTGGCGAGCCCCGCGGCCGCCCACGCCATCCCAGGCGCTCCGCCCCTTTGCCCGGCCCTGGCCTCTCCACACACCGCCATCTCTCCCTCGCTCTCCCCCGCCTCTGTAGGTTAAGGACGTGCAGGTGGCTATCCAAAACATGAAGCTGGATGAGCTGTGGGGTATGCAGCAGGACATGTGCGGGCTGCGGGGCAACGTGGAGGAGCTGACGGCAGAGGCGGCGACGCAGACCGAGATCCTCAGGGTCATCATGGACAACCTGCTGGGGGGAGCCAGCGTCGAGGTGCGTTTGCGGGTTTTAACCCTGGAAACCCTGAAACCCCTGGTCTCTGCCAACAGACTTGTCTAAGTTGGTCTGGTCTGATTGCGGGGCAGAAGGTTGAGCGGAGGGAGCTGGAGTGTCCGCGGGCTGCTGGAATGTGCCACCAGGGGCTCCTTCGGTAACCGCAGCCACAATGCTGGCAGTGTGGTCGTGCCGGCAGCCAGTGGCAGCAGGCACGGGTGTGCGCCACTGACGGCCACTGATGCGCCATGCGGTGTTTGCCATGCTGGTCCGCCCCGCAGGCGGGCGCGGCACGGGCGGCCATGGACATCTTGCAGGCGCGCGTCAAGGAGCTCGAGGCGCTCAAGGAGGAGCAGGAGAAGGAGTGGCTGCAGACCGTCATACGGGCGCTGGAGCTGTCGGAGGCCAACGGCGCCGCTGCCGGGGCGAGCAGCAGCGGCGCCGGGCCGTCGGGCGCCGGGCCATCGGCGGGCGGCAGCGGCGGCGGCGCTGGGCCTTCCAGCGCAGGGCCATCAGCAAGCGGCCCCGGGCCGTCCACCAGTGCCGGCCCGGCCGCCAGCGGGGCAGCGCCGGCGTCCAGCGGCGCCAGCGAAGCCCGCGCATCCGCCAACGGGGCGGCACCGTCCAGCAGCGCAGCCTACCCCGCCGCCAGCTGGCCCGCACCGGCCGCCAGCACCGGCGGCGCCAGCTCAGCCACCAGCGCCGGGGCAGGTGCTGGCGCATTCGGCAGCGCCTTTCTGGCGGGCAGCTTGGCCAACAGCTGCACGGCGCCGCCTGCGGCCCCGTGGGCAGCCAGCTGGGGCGACCCGGTGGGTGCTCTGGGTGGGCGGTGGGCAGGGCAGGCCTGCAGCCGTTGTGGCCCTCCATGCGTTTCCCGCTGAGGCCCCGCTGAGGCGGCGCCATGGGCACGGCGAGGGGCACTGAGCCTGCTTGCGACCCGCCTGCCCCCTGCAGGTGGGCCTGCCACTGCAGCCACTGCCATCCGCCGCCAACTCGGCGCCCTTCTACCCCTCCATCCGGCCGGAGCTCGACGCGGGGCTGTTCTGCGCCCCCAGCGCCCCAGCGCCCGCCGCCACACCCCTGTGGGCCGCCTTCCCGAGCCCCTCTGCCGGAGGCGCCGGGGGTGGCGCGCCAGGCGGCAGCAGCAGCTCCGGCGGCGCCATGCCGGCGGCGGACTCTCTGGGCGCCATGCTGTCGGGCGTCTCACTGGGTGCCGCGTCGGCGAGCAGCGGCCCGGCCTTCGGGCACCAGGCCCCTGCCCTGCCGGCCTCCCCTCAGGTGGGTGGCCGGGGTGCACCTGGGCGCCAGGTGGGGCTGCGTAGAGACACGAGCGCCAGGTGGGGCTGCGTAGAGACACGAGCAGCAACCTAGGGCAGGCCGGGCCTGTGTAGCACCACATAGGCCCCGAGCCGGCTGCCAGCGCGCGTTGCACCACGGCGCCCGCATCCCTGCCCGCCGCCCCCATGCCGCTGGCAGGTGCCACCGGGCGCGCCTGCCCTTCTTGGCGGCGCCGCCGTGCCAGCCGCCGCTGCCGCCGCTCCCTCGCCGGCGGCGCCGTCGCCGCACGAGGTGCTGTTCGAAGCGCTGGCGAACGCGGCGGCGGGGCCCAGCGGCGCCGAGGTGGTGTACGAGCTGACGCTGGCGATGCTGGACGAGGGCCTGGCAGGCGCCATTGACGAGGGCCGCGACCCGGTGGGCTGCCGGGGCACGTATCTCGTGGCAGCAACACGCATTTTGCTGCCACAGGGTGTGTGCGGCCGTGTAGCGTTTCCGCCTCAGCCGGACAGGGACCGGGCAGGGGGCCGCGCGTTCGGCTGGAGGCTCAGCGGGACGTGAGCGCATGCGCCCACCCCACCCGCGTGGCGTGTGCGTTAGCCAGCTAGCAGCTCGTTCGGGTGCGGTTGCGGTACGTCGGCCTCACCCCACGTGGCAGCCCAGCTCGGACCTGGGCTCAGCAGGCTGGTGGAGCGGCGATGTAGCGGCCACTGAGACCCCTCCGTGGCCGCCCGGCGGCGCCGCAGGAGGGCTGCAGCCTGCTGATGCGGGCCTGCCAGCGCGACATGCTGCCCGTGGCGGACCTGCTGCTGCAGCTGGGCGCCGACGTCAACGCCGCCAGCACGGTGCGTGTGGTGTGGGCGGGGCGGGGTTTGTCGCGTGCCGCGTGTGGCCTGCTGCGTGAGCGGGCGGCCTGGCCCGTGCACCGGGACTGGGGCCGCCTCCGCAGAGGGGCTCGCTGGATTGGGCACTGGCGCCCGGCCTCGCGCCCAAACCCGCTTGGCCTGCACCCTGCGCAGTCCTCCGGCCACACGGCGCTCAGCCTGGCGTGCGAGGCGGGCTGCAGCTCCGAGCTGCTGGAGCTGCTGCTGCGGCAGGGGGCGGACCCCAACCACGTGGTGCAGGTGGGGCGCAGGCGGTGGAGTGGGAGGTGGGGCGCAGGCGGTGGAGTGGGAGATGGGGCGCAGGCGGTGGAGTGGGAGATGGGGCGCAGGCGGTGGAGTGGGAGATGGGGCGCAGGCGGTGGCGCCCGCCCAGACGTGGCCATGGCCATGGCGCCACCCGCTGGCCTCACGCCGCCCCGCCCGCTACCGCACCATTCGGCCCCTGCTTCCTCCCCCCAGGACTCGGGATGGGCGCCGCTGCACTACGCCTGCCACCGGGTAGGGGCCGCCGCGTATCACGGCTGCGGCAGGGCGGTGAAGTGGGTGGTGGTGATGGCCAAGGGACGCACGGGGTCTGCGAGCGCTGCAGCACTGCAGGCTGCACCCGCCTGCGGCAGGCGCCGCGCGCGCCGCGATTGAGGCGCAGGCTAGGGGCGCTGCGTGCCGGCCATCTGGCGTGTGCCGCCCTGCGGCCTCAACTCCTGCACCTGGCGCGCCCCAACCCGGCCCCCACACAGAACGACATGAAGGCGGTGTGCGCGCTGCTGTTTAGCGGGGCCGACAAGGACCTGGCCTCGAAGGTGGGCCATGGCGTGCCTGCCCGTGTGCGCGCGCATCCTGGGGGCCGGACACCGGGCGCCGACCAAGCACCGCGCAGGCCTCGCCCCAACCAGCCACGCACCCCGCCATCGCTAGGGCAGAGCGCCAGCCGCTGTGACGTCTGCCGGCCTCCCTCCCGCCCCGCTGGGCGCGGTTCCGCCGCACGTGCTTGTGGTGCCCACTTCTCAGGGCCTGTACCAGGGCATCGACCCCGGCGCCAGCCCCGGCCACGTGGCGGTGCAGGCGGGGCACATTGCGCTGCTGGGCGTCATGGACTCGCCCGAGCTGCACCTGTGAGCGGCGGTTGGGAGCGGTTGATAGCGGTTGGGAGCAGTTGAGCGTGGCGGTCGGAGGCGGCGGTTGGGGGCGCTTGGGTTCGATGGGTGACGCGTAGCAATGCAGCGCTCGGGGTGAGGTGTGTTCAGGACTGAGTGTACAGCGATGTATAGGTAGAGGGCCGTGCGGGAAGATGCCTTTTTGCAAAGGCGGCGGGTTGCACTGTTTGGGTGCCTCGTGCGGGACTGGGCGCGGCGATGAGCCGGCCACAGCGGCAAACGCGGGGAGTAGTGTAGGTCGGGCTCACTGTGTGGGTCGGTGTGGGATAGGTGGGCCTTGCTGGCCGCGGCGGACGCAGGCTGTGTTCGCCTGACTCGGGCTCCATTAAGCGACGTGAGAGGAACGCGGCGAGCCGCTGCCTCGGGATAGCCTGGGGCCGGGTGCTTGGGGCGGGCAGCGCTAGCGGCGCTTGCCAACGGGCAGCTTGTGCGACGGCTGGTGGTGGGCAGGCGGCCAAGTCGGCTTGGCAATGAGGGGGCGCGGACGGATAGGGTCTTTACACGAGCAGGGGTGGAGCTGCGTGGAGTAGACTGTGGGCCTGCAGGTGCAAGGGTTTTCGCCAGCCCTTGGGGCGTTGGGCACATGCCCAGACATGAATGCAAGCTCGGCTGTGGGGCCATGGCCCATGGGCGCGCCGTGTGTCCGTCGACAAGTGGAGTAAACACGCCCCGCGCGGCACGGCCTGGTTGGTGGCGCGTCGGTCGTGTGTAGGAGGCAGGCATGCGTTCAAATGACAAGTGCGGGAGACAAAACCCAGTGCCGCCTTGAGGGACTCTGTCCACGCCCAGCCCAGCCCGCGTACCAATGTGTAGGTCACCAGCGTGTTCAACTTCTTAGGGCCGAGATAGAGTACCACCGGGGGGGGGGGCGAGCTGCCGGTCCCTGCACGTCGTGGAGGGTGCTGAGGCCGTCACGCGGGAGGAGACAGGCCGATGGGCGCTGCTGGAGGGGGCCCGCCAGGGCAGGGCCTGGCCGGGCAGCATGGGCCCCGTGACATGGGCCCCGTGACAGTGCGTGCCACGGGGGGGTCGCTGGCTGCTACCTCCAGCACCCGAGGAACTCTCTGGCTTCTGCCTACCTGGGGAGGGAGGGAGCGGAGTGCGAAGCTTGCCGCTTGCGCTATCCCCTGCCTGCCTGCCTGCCCTCTCCCCTGCCTGAGCTGGATGGCCTGCGGCGCCACACGCTGGCCCTCGCGACTTTCTCACATGCAAAGCCCACGTGCGGTGTGCCGGTATGGCATATGCGCATATCCGGCTTTCGTGTACGGCGTAGTAGGAGCAGCGCAGAGCGGACTGGAGGCCTGGCTCATGCCGACAAGCGCTCATTCTACGGGTGCGTGTTAAAAATTCGAATTCGTCGTGCGTTGCGGGCCTGCGGAGGTCCGATCTGGAGCGGACCCTCGCCTCCCTGAGTCCCTACGCCTTGGCCGCAAAGCCCAGGGACTGGCGCAGGTGGTGCGGGCCGCGCCCGGTGAGACGCACCCGGCCGGGGGCAGCCTGGACCTGGCTCCTGCACAGCCATGCTCAGAGCGCAGAGCATGTGAGCCAGGGTGTGGGGAATCCATTTGGCCCGCTTCCTGGTGCCACACACGCCCATACCTCAAGACAGCCTCAAGACAGCCGGCGCATGGCGTCCCGTAACCGCGCGGCCCCAGGCGCCCGCTGCCGCACCCTGCTTGCTTTGCCTTGTGGTGTGTTGCGTCCTTGCTTTCCCAATCACCTCCAAACAAAGACGCTTGGCATGCCTTCCGTGTGGCCGCTGGCGCGGGATGGGCCTTGGTAGCTCGGCTGCCCCGACCATGCCGGCGTCGCCTGTGCGACCTGTCGACATCTGGCTGCTGACCAAGTTCACTGTCTTCCTACCCCGATTGACAGGTTTGCTCCCGGTTGTGTGCGGGAACGGGAAGGGGCGCCGCGCCAGCGGCCATTCAGCAGCGTAACAGTAGCCATCGCCTTTTTACTGTAAAACCAGCGTAGAAGTCAGTTCAAGGTATCTGAGAGAACCGCCAGATCTGGTAGCCCAGGGACTCTAAGACTAGACCAGTTAGATTGTTAAACGTTGCAAGAGATATGTAGTCCAGGGGCAGCTTGAAATCCTGCGCGGTTAGTGGGGACAGCACGGGTAAAGCCACAGAAAGTTCTACACAGTCGCCTCGACGACCCTGGCTGCCCTGGCTGCCCTGCTGGTACCTGAGCGGGCGCTCAAGGCGTGTGCCGGCGCTGCGGTGGTGCGCCGGCCGCGGCCCACGGACGCTGCGGACACCTGATGAGCGGATCCAGTCACACGTGCATGCGGCCTTCCGCCTCTCTGCTTGCAGGCGCTCCTGGCGTCATACTGGCCGTACTCGTTTCAGGGCCGAGCCGGCCGGCGACAAGGGCGCAAGCACCTCGGCTCGCGGTAACCCCCGCGCTGCTCCGTCGTCCGAGCGTCGCGAGCACTCTCTCCGCACCATGGTGATCCACTTGCTCTGTCGGCGCTGGCCCCTCCCCAGCTCCGCACGGCCACATCTGTCCTGCAGAGGAAATCCAACAGGCCCTGGCCTTTGCGGACCCCTGCCAGCTGCCACCCCACCATGCAATCCTCACTGCTACGTGCCGACGCAACACCGGCAGGCACTGCACCCGGCACGGTAAGCCCCCGCCACGACCAGCCACGGCAATTGGCGCGACAGCTTTGCCGCCGCCTGCCTTGATGCCTGGCTTGCAGAACGCAGGCTCTGCGCCCCACGCCCAGACCCAGACGTGCGACCGAACGCAAAACCCACACCGCAGCCGGGGCCGGGGCTTCACGTCATGCAGTGGCAACCCTATCCTCCCACCGGCACATGCACATGCAAAGCCATGCACACAGCCCTGTACAGCCCGCCTGCCTCGATACATGCAGGCTCGCACGCCGAACCCCAGGCAATCGCGCCCACGCCGCAGCGCCGCAGCCAGCAGGCATCCCACGCACCCCTGCGCCCCCGCCCACGCCCGCACAACTGCTCGCTGTACGACACCGCGGCCTCAGCTTCTGGCTATCGTGCAGTCCCAGTCGGCAGTTCTCACTTCGGCCCCACCTGGACTTGGGGCTCGATGCAGCAGTTTGCGCTGCAGCGCAGCTCCACTGCAGCACGGACAGCGGCACAGCAGCCCCCCTGGTTGGCGGCCCTGCGAGCCCGCCTCCCTAGCGCCCCTCCAACCCGCCATCCAGCAACAACAGCACAGCCAGGCCTCCCTTGCGTCCCCTCGTGTTGCTGCGGAAACAGTAGCATCAGCAAGCGGGGCGGGGCAGCGCCCCCCACCAGCCCCAATCAGCCCGCGGCCGAGCCAGTAGTTGAGGCTCGGCGCACCGCGGGCTGCGCTGAAGATAGAGAAGAGAGATAGGAGCAGGCTATTATTGAGACAAGAAAAGTTCGCCGAAGCGACGGCAGGAAAAACACGGAACGCATCCCCTTGGACAGGTCGCGGCCTTTTATGGGTGCGATGCGGCTCTCCAGCGAGCTTGCCGGATCACTCGGGCGGCTCGTCTTCTACAAGCTCCTGCCCCTGTGCATCGAACTCGTCTTCCCCTGGCGGCGGGTAAGCCCAGAAGTACGGCGGGAACGGCGGCGGCACCGGCGGATCCTGCGGCGGCGACGGCGGTGACGTCGGCGCCGTCGGCGGCGACGGCGGCGCCGCCGGGCTAGGCACCGGCGGCGGCGGCGAGGGCGGCGGCGGTGGCGACGGCGGCGGCGAGAACTCGGCCGGTGGCGGCGACGGCGGCGCCGGTGGGATCGGCGGTGAGGGCCGCGGCGGCCGTGGCTGCGGGGCAGCAGGCAGCGAGCAAGCGTGCGTCAGTACGGCCCCACTGGCACGGTACCGCCCCGTCTGCAGCTACAAGCGGCAAGCAACTACCCGTAGCAACCATCTCTGTCAGGCTCCTACCCCCAGTTGCCCACCTGTCTAGGCGCCAGCGGCATGGGGCTGGGCGGCGGCAGCCGTGGCGGCGGCCGCGGTGGCCGCGGCGGCCGCTCGGGCGGCCCCGGCGGCGGCGAGGGCCTGTGGTGGCAGGCAGGGCCGAGGGGGGCCGGCGGCGTTGGAGCGTGTGCCCGGTGTGCTACCGCACCGGCGCAGGGTCCGCAGCCGGCGGCGTTGATGAGGGCGCGACCCGAGGCTCGGGCAAGCGCGCAGCGGCGGCGAGCTGCTGCTGCCCGCCCCTCCAGCGCCCAGCTCGACTGGGAGACCAGCGCAGGGACCATGGCTGTCACACAGGTTGATCATGCCGTGGGTTGATCGTGTGGAGATGCGGTGTGGCAACCCTACCTTGGCGGCCTGGGTGGCTTGGGGTTGGGCGACGGCCACGGCGGCGACGGCGGCGGCCGCGGCCTGCGCGGCGGCCTGAGGCGGGGCGGAGGCATGCAGCAGGCGGTGCCCGGGGTCAGACAGACTGGCCCCAAGAAGCGCACACGCTGGCGCACTGGGGGCTCCGCCGGCTGAGTCACTTCGAGCTGCTGGCCTTACCAACACAACGATAGCTACTACTTTCAGTGGGGCACGCGATCGCAGCAACCGGCGGTATGACAGCCGCACTGCTGGGCCCCCGAAACACACACGCACGGCACACACAACCGCATTCCCTCCGCGCACGGCCGACGCGCCACTCTATCGGGTGCATGCTGTGCCGCGTGTGGGGTTCCGTTCTACTAAACACCTGACCACAACGCGGGGCTGAGCACGGCAAGAGCCACGCACCTTGGCGGGGTGGTGGGCGCGGGAGGGTCGGGCGGGGAGGGCCGCGGCGGCCGCGGCGACCGCGGCGGCGTCGGCGGCTCCGGCGGCGATGGCGGCGCCGCTGGCGGTGACGGGGGTGACGGCGGTGCCGGAGGGGACGGCTCGGCAGGCGGAGTCGGTGGCGACGGCGGCAGCTCCGGAGAGGGAGGGAACGGCCGTGGCGGGCGCGGGGGCCGCGGCGGCCGCATGGGCGGCGGTTCTGGCAGCGGCGGGCTGGGGGGCATTCGGGGCCGCTTGGGGGGTCGCGGCGCCGGCGGCGGCTGCCGGGGCGGCCTTGGTTGCCGAGGCGGCCTCGGGGCCGGCGGCGAGGGCCGCGGCGGGCGCGGGGGCCGCATCGGCCGCGGCGGGCTGGGCGGGTCGGGCGGTGGCGATGGGGGCGAGGGAGGGCTGGGCGGCGGCGCGGGCGGGTCGGGCGGCGGGGACGGCGGTGCGGGCGGTGCCGGCGGCAGCGGGCTGGGGGGCGCGTGGGGAGGGTACCTGCGGGACAGCAAGGGAAGAGTGCAGAGGAGTTCTGTACTGCAGTTTGGGAGTCATGTCCGCTGCAGCTAGACAGCTGGACGGCACCAGCTGCCGACGCCTGCATCCATCCCTAGGCGCCAGGCAGACCCCTGCCCCTGATGCCCCGTTCCGTGTGTCCCCGTAACAGCTTTCGCCTGACCCTGGCAGCAGCACTTACGGTGGCGGCGGAGAGGGCGGCAGCGGCGGGCTCGGTGACGGCGGGTACGGCGGCGGAGGCGGCGACGGTGGCGGTGACGGCGGAGTGGGCGGCGGGTACGGCGGAGCCGGCGAGGGCGGCTGCGGCGGGTAGGGCGGCGCCGGCGAGGGCGGGTGCGGCGGGTAGGGCGGAGGGGGCGAGGGCGAGGGCGGGTAGGGAGGCGGGGACGGGGGCGGGGAGGGCGAGGGAGGGTAGGGAGGCGCGGGGCTGGGTGGCACGGGCGAGGGCGGTGAAGGCGGCCCGGGGCTGGGCGGTACCAGCGGCGGGGCCGGGCTGGG
>BDDC01000788.1:9887-43476 GCA_001662425.1 Chlamydomonas sphaeroides | reverse complement strand
GCGCGGCGGGCTGGCGAGGATCCTCACGCCGCCGGCGCCGTCGTCCGTCACATCCATTCCGTGCGACAAGCAGCAGTTGATCAGCGCCGCCAAGGTGCCGTACATGTCGTTGTGGCGTAGGAAGCCGCTCATCTGGCCCATGACCGACTGGTAGTGCTCCAGCTCGCCCGCGGCCTCCTCGGCCGCCGCCGCCGCCTCGGCCTCGGCCTCGGCCTCGGCGGCGACGTCAGCGGCGTCGGCGGCGCTCGCGTCGGCGGCGGCCTGCGCTGCAGCGACGGCGGCCGCGCGGCGGCGGGCGGGGCCGCAGTCCAGCAGGAACGCCAGGTCCTGGGCCCAGGCGCGGAAGTGCTGCGACCAGGCCCAGCTCAGGGCGGCCTGCGGAGGGGGGGCGTGGCGGCACACAAAGAGTCAGGGGAGGAGGAGTTGGCCAGCCGGCGGTAAAGAGCGGCGAGGTGCTGATGCGTCCCGGCCATTGCTCGGCGTTGCCAGCATCGACCCATCCACTCCAGCATCCGAGCGCGGTTGCGGTCCGCTCGCCGCCCCTCCCCGCCGCCCTTGCGTCCCCCTCACCTGCAGCTTGGGCGGCTGCAGCTCCAGCGGCGCGCGGAAGGCCTCGGGGTCGTAGGCCAGGGCCGAGTGGTTGGGCGGCAGCGCCTCGTGCATCATGGCCCACAGCAGCCTGGGGCCGGTGGGGGCGGAGGGGAGGAAGAGGGCGAGGGATGAGCGGAGGGAGGTGAGGTGAGGCGAGGAGAGGGGGAAGAACTACGGGAAGGGCAAGCAAGCACGCTGAAGGTTGTGGAGCGTGGAGAGGCGAGAGGCGAGAGGCGAGCACGGGAACGCGGCTCCTTTCCCCTCCCCTCCATTTCCCTCGCCCGATTCCGCAGACCCACACCACACACCCTGATCCCCGCCTCCCGCGCCCCCCCACCTGTGCGCCTCCTCGCGGGCGCTCTGCGGAAGCGCCACCAGCGGCGCCGCCTGCTGCAGCGAGGCCACGCTGGGCAGGCCCTGAGGTGGGTAGGGGGGGCCGAGGGGAGGGACGTGCGGTGTAGGGATGGTGGGCGCTGGCTCAAGGGGACAGGACATGCGGCCAGGCAGCTCGAGGCGGGGAGGGCTGTTGGGGTTGAGCCAGCGGCGCGCAGCGGCAGGCGGAGAGGCCCGTCCGGCCAGAGGCAGGCCTGGCCCGTCTTGAGGCCCCTTCCCCTGCCCCTCGCAGCCCCTGCTCCTCCCGGCCCCCACCCCCGGGCCCTGCTCCCCCCGGGCCCTACCCCCCGGGCCCCTACCCCCGGCCCAACCTTGGAGCAGGTCAGCACGCAGCTGGTGACTCCGGGCTGGGCGACCGCCAGCCGCACCCTGGGGTTGGGGGAGAGAGGGGGGCCGGGGGGCGGGAGAGGCGGGTTACGAGGGCATTGGCCATGGGCGAGCAGGTGGGAGCGGGCACGCCGGGCGGCGAAGAGGGGAAGCCAGTGGCGCGCGCGGTCCGCACCTGACGCTGCCGCGGCCGCCCTTGCCCATCGCCACCTCCTCCTGCGCCACCACCACATCCGCCGCCATCGCCAGCACGCCCGCGCAGCACTCGGGCGCGACGGCCGCCAGCGCCGCCGCAGCGGCCGCCGCCGCAGCCGCCGGCGCGTTGGCCGCCGGCGCGCCGGCCGCCGGCGCGCCGTCGGCCTCGGACGCCGCCGCGATCGCGGCGGCGGCGGCCGCATCGGCGCTGAGCGCGACTCGGAGCTCGACGGTCTCGGCGCGGCCGCCGACGGGCAGCGTCGGCGGCCAGGCGACAGAGAACTCCGCCGTACAGGCGGCGGCGGCGCTGGTGGCAGCGTCGTCGTCGGCGGCGACCATCTGCTGGATCACGCCGCTGATGCTGGCGCCTAGGAAGGAGCGCGACAGGTGGCCGGCGGCGGTGGCGCCGTCGGCGCCGTCGGCGGAGCAGCAGCCCTTTGCGGCGGGGGGCTGCAGCTCGCCGGCGGCGGCATCGTCGGAGAAGGACGCCGCGCAGCCCGCGAAGGGCGTCGCGGGCGCCGCCGGGGCGGCCCAGGCCTTGGCGGCCATCGCGCCCCCACGGTTGCTGCTGTCGGACGTGTTGCTGTGTTCGCTAGCTGAAACCAAGTCTGTCGTCTTGCTGACTGGTAATTACAATGCGCGTCGACTGTGCTCCTGCGGCGGGCGAACGAGCGAGTCGGGGAGGTAAGCGCGGCCAGGGCTTGGGCCAGCGTTCAGGGCTTGGGCAGCTGGGCCCCAGGAGAGAACGATGACGGCCTAGCATATGCGACGCGATTAATTCCCGAGGAGCGCGTCCGGGGATGGAGCAGTTGCTCCCCCGAACCTCCGGACCTCCCCGCGAAGGCCGCCTTGGCCCCAGCGAGAGCCTCGTCGCTGTGGTTAGAGCCCTAGCGCGGCAGCGAGCTCGGCAGAGCCGGGGCGCGGGCGCTGAGGACCCGGCCTTGGACTGCGTCTCGTTGGCGCGGGGGCCCCACCTTGGAAGCTCAGCTGCTCGCCGACGGTTGTTCGCCGGCGCCTCAGATGCGTTGCCTGGCCGCCGCAACGCGCTCTGCTGCGGGCGCGGCTGCGCTCAGGGGATACTGCTCAAATTTGTATGTCTCGCGGCAATGGCGCTCGGCCGTTGCTCCTATTGCGACGTCATGTGCTAGCGCTGTGCTCGGTGATGTTTGTGTGTGTTCGCTGTCGAGCGCTGCAGACTCGCAGGGGTTGCAGGTCCTCAGGGGCGCGACGCATGCGGGCGGCGATCGGCCCTACGGGATTGGCGGGCCCGACCGAATCAGCCTGACCAAACCCTAACCTGGCGACGGCTTGATAGGAGCGGAATGTCCATGCCGCTTGTGCGCCGTGGCAAGTAGGGGCCGTCGGCGACGCCGCTGCGGATGTTTCCGACCCGCGGGGCTCCTGAAGGTGCCTGTCCTGACAAGTGAGGTCGCTGCACGTTGCCACCTGACGACACACGATAGGCGCCAGGCCTGGAGATACGTTGCAGCATGCGGCGCGCCCGCAGGCCTAAGCCGACGCGCTCCGCGTCACCGCCCGCGGGTCCGCGGCGGACGGAAACCCTAGCCGACTCAGCTCCTCCTTCCTCCCTTCCTCCGCTGGCCTCCGCTTCCCCGCCTCGCCCACCGCCTACCCGCCCTGCTCTCCCGGCGCTCTATGTCCTCCCCCTCCCCCTGTCGCTCCTCCGCCTCCTCCCGGGAACAGCACCGCCTGCATCAGCGGCACCGCCCGCAGCTGGCTGATGTCGGACAGCGCCGCCAGCGCCTCGCCCGGGGAGGCGCAGCACAGCAGCACGTGGCGCCTGCGGGCCGGAGGGAGGGCAGGAAGGCAGGAGGAGGGAAGGAGGGCAGGAGGAGGGCAGGAGGAGGGCAGGAGGGCAGGAGGGCAGGAGGAGGGCAGGAGGGCAGGAGGGCAGGAGGGCAGGAGGAGGGCAGGAGGACAGGAGAAGGGCAGGAGGGCAGGAGGGCAGCAGGCACAGGCGGTGCAGGGAGGGCATGAGGGCAGCAGGCACAGGCGGTGCAGGCAGGAGGGCGGGGTGCAGTGATCATGGGCACGGCACAGAGGGACGCGGTGGCCCTGGCGCCCTGCACAGCCCTGCAGCCTCTGGCAGCGGCGCGGGGGCCCCGCTCGTGCCTCCCCTGGCCCGGCCGCGCCGCCTGCTCGCCTGAAGCACAGCACGCCGGCCGCCAGCAGTGGCAGCGGCAGCAGCGAGTCCAGCCCCAGCACCCTGTCCCACAGCAGCAGCACCTGGTGGGGTTGGGCGCAGTCGGGGGCAGTGGGGAGGTCGGCGGACGCCAGCCCACCGCCCTCCCGTGCGGCGGTGAGCACCCCAGCACCCGGTCGGAGGCGGGGCGGCGGGGCGGGAGGGCACTTCCGGCAGCCGCCACGCGGATCTATCGCTCGGCCCCTGCCCTTGCTGCTGGGTGCCCCTGCTCCAGGCTGGCCCATGCCCGCCCTGCCCCGCCTCCCTGGCACCCGCTGGACCGCCCCCCCCCTGGCCCCCCCCTTGCCCCGCCCTGGCCCCCCCCTGGCCCCCCCTGGCCCACCCCTGGCCCCCGCCCCGCCCGCTCGCCTCCTGCACCGGCAGCGCGCCCGCAAAGGCCGTGGCCAGCCAGGGGGCGGCCAGCGCCGGCAGCGCCAGGCCCAGCCGCGCCAGGTGCGCCACCAGAGGGGGGTCCAGTGCCTGGGGCGACGAGGGAGGGGTCACGGCTGGGGGAAGGGGCAGCACGGCCGACGTCGAGGCCCCTTGCCGGCAGCACCAGCAGCTGCGCACACGCCCACGCCCACACACACGCACACCCTCCTTTGCCCCTTCGCCCTGCCCCCTCCTCCCGCGCCCACCGCCATGACGTCCTCCAGCACCCGCAGCAGCCCCGGCAGCGCGGGCGAGGGCAGGCCGCAGCCCGACAGCGAGTGCAGCTTGGACCAGTACCTGCGGGGGCGGGGAGGAGGGCAGGGAGGAGGGCAGGGTAGGGAAGGGAAGGGAGGAGGGGGAGGGGCGGAGAGCGGGGGAGGGGCGGGCGGCAGTGGGCGGCGGGAGCGCACCTGTCGTCAGCAGAGGGGGCGGGATGCGGCGGCAGCCGGGCACCGCACCGCGGCTGCACCGTGCTCCGGCTAGGGGGCAGCCGCCACCGGCCGCATGCCGCCCCGGGCCCTACCCCAGCCCCTGCCCGGGCCCCCACACTCCCGCACCTCGTGTACATCGCCCGCCACAGCTTGTACGACGCCGCCGGGCTGTCGTACAGGAAGCACAGCGGCGCCGCTAGCAGCGACACGCCCCAGTACGGCACCACCCCCGACGGCGGGTACGGCGCCGCCCCCTCGCCGCCCGGCTGCCGCCGCCCCGGCGTGCCGCCGGCCCCCGGCCCCGCCCCCTGGGTGCGCGGCGGCCAGGGCGCCACCGCGGCCTGCACGGCGCTGGTGGCGGTGAGCGGCGCCAGCGGGGGCGCGGCCATGCGGGGCGGCAGGGCGGGGTCGCGCAGGAGCGCCAGCACCAGGGCGCTGCAGGGGCGGTGGGGGCAGGGGTGGTGGTGGGGAGGGGAAGGCAAGGACATGACGGGGAGGCTGGGCTGGGCAGCGCGACGACGGGCCCGGCGGGGAGGGGTCCGCCAGCAGCTGCAGAGGGCAGGCCAGGGTGGCCGTGCTCCCGTGCCACCGACCACCCCGCCGGGCCTTCCTTCCCCGCGGCTGCAGCCCCCGCTCCCCTACACACACCTCGCCCGCCTCGCCCCGCCCCGCACGCACCGCACGCCCTCCTCGAACAGGAAGTACGCCTCGCTGTCGCCCACCAGCCCCGCCACGTCCTCGCCCGCCGCCACGTCCAGCAGCAGCGGCTGCTCCAGCACCTACGGGACTCGGCATGGGGCCGGCAGGGCACGGCAGGAGCGGCCGTCAAGACGGTGGGGCATCCGGGCAGGCAGCCCTGACAGCAAGTAAAAATCTAGGCGTGCACGTGTTGCGCCTGGGCCTGCCCTGGGGCCTGCCCTGGGGCCTGCCCTGGGGCCTGCCCTGGGGCGTGCCCTGCCGCGAACGGGCGCACAGCTAACCCGGGCATGCATGGCGGCCCCGCCCGCTGCCGCCCTGCTCTGCAGCACCCCGTGCAGAGCTCCCGGCGCCCTCACATTACGTCGGGCATCGTCCCGACCACCACCACCACCACCACAACCACCACCTCCGCCACCAGCACCACCCATGCGCCGGGTCCCGCCCCGCCGCACCTGGGTGCACAGGCGCTCAAACTCGGCCACCTCGGCCGGGTCGGGTGGGGCAGGAGTCCCGCGGGGTAGGCCGCCGCGGGCCGCGCCCTGCCCGGCCCCGGCCGCCCAGCCTGGCGTGGGCCGGCGCAGCCCCAGCGCCGTCTCCCACACCGCCGCGCGGCAGCCGTGCGGCACGCCGAACACGGCGAAGGCGGCGGCGGCGCGCGCGCTGCCCTCGGCCGCGACAGAGCGCGCCGCGGCGAGCTGCGGTCCAGCACGGGGTGTGGAGTGGAGGAGGGCACGGAGGGGAGAAGGGAGGCAATGGGAGGCAATGGGAGGCAATGGGACAAGAGGCACAGGCGAGCAGCAGGTGTGCCTCGTCCAGCGCGCCCATGACTCGATCCAAGACCTGGGCGCCCCGCGCCCTTCTTGCCCGCTGTCCGGGCCCCAGCGCCCCCTCATGCGCCACACGGTCCGCACCTTGACGTCCCGGAACCATGGCAGCGACCGATCGTCCACCCCCACCTACGCCGCGCGGGGTTGGAGGCAGGCGAGCGGAGCGGGACCAGGGGGCATGGGGTAGCAGGTGCCGAGGTGCCTCCCCGCCACAAGAACCCCGTACCATGCCCAACGACCTGCCCGCGCAACCAACCGCCCTACCTTCCCACAGCAGGCGCTGCCCCGAGGGCAAGGCCCCGCGCCCCGACCCCGGCCCGTCGCCGGCGGCTCCCTGCCCAAGGCCCGCGTGGACCCTCCGCCGCCTCCCCGTGGCCCCATCGCTCACGTGGCGCTGCCGCGGGTGCAGCTCCCGGAAGAACTCCCGCAGCCAGCCTAGAAGACCGCCGGCGCCGGTGTACGGCAGCGGCGCAGCGCCGCCTCCCGCGGTGGCCGCAGCGGCGGCCGCCGCAGCCGCCACCGGCAGCGGCGGCGGCAGGGCGGTCGTGTCCAGGCCCGCCAGCCCCGGCAGCCCGCCCAGACCATGCGCGCCCAGGCCGGGCGGCAGGTCGGCGAGTCCCGGGAGGGGGCCGCAGCGGCCGCAGGTGTCGGCCAGCGGGGGAGCGTCCTGCGGCGTGGGAAGGGGTGGTGGGCCCCGAGCGCCACACACGGAAGACGCCGTGTGCGTGTGCGCAAAACGTCTCCTCGGAGTGTGCCCCCTGCTGCCGACCCGCCCGCCCCTCTCCGTGTCCGTCTGACTCCCCTCCCCTGTCCACCTCCACCCCACCTGCCCCCCCGCCAGCGCAAGCACCAGCTCGTGCGGCCCCAGCAGGCTCAGGCCCTGCAGGGGAGGGGCAGGGGCAGGGGCGGGTGCGGGGCAAGCGGACCGGTTAGGCAGGCACCGACGGCCCAGCGGAGTTAAACAGCATAACGTGACCGTTCTCCAGCGGACGCCAGTTGGGCCCGCCAGGCCCCCACCTGCAGGTGCGCCGGCAGCCGCTGGCAGTCGTCGCCGGGGCCGCCGCGGGCGCCCACCAGCTCGGACGCGCTGGAGCCTGGAGGCGGGGAGGTGGGGAGGGCAGGGGGCAGGCGCCGCGAGGGGGGCGCTCTCCGCGGGCGACGGCGGTGGCGGCAGGGCGCGCAGGAGGCTCGCGGTCGGGCCGCCAATGCCCCCTTGCCCTCCAGCCAGCAGCCAGCCGCCAGCCCCCGGCCCCGCACCCGCCAGCAGCCGCTCCATCTGCGCCGGCGTGCGCCGCGGCCGGGCCAGCGGTGCCTCCAGCGCCAGCTGCAGCTCCCGCAGCCGCGCCAGCAGGCAGCGCTGCAGCCAGGAGCGGGCGGAGGCCAGCGCCGCGGGGGCGGGCTGCGGGCCGGGGCGGGGGCGGGGGGGCCAGCGGGTGTGTGGGGCATGTGGCGTGGCGTCCAGTGGCGGGGCGGCGAGGCGGCGTGCCACAGCCCGGCCTGTGGCGGCCACGCTGCGGCCCCCTTGTCCTGCCAACTTTCAGCTCCCTGACTCCCTGAGGTCCAGGGAACTGCCCTCGCTTGAGCCAGCGTGCCAACCCCCATCCCCTCTGCTGCAGCCCTTGCCCTTCCCCCGCCCGCCCCCGGCCCCCACCTGGGGCTCGGGGTCTGCGTAGGCCAGGGCCGCCTCCATGGTGGCGCCCCCCAGGTAGGGGGAGAAGGCCAGGCGGGCCTGGCGGGGGGCAGGGGGAAAGGCAGGGTGTTAGTGCCGCCTCCGTGGTAGCCTTGCTCAGGGAGGAGCAGCCGCCCAGGCCTTGCGTCCCACCAACCCGCATGGCGTACGACACGTTGTCGTGAAAGAGCGCCTCGGGCATGACTGGCCCTGGGTCGGGCTGCGGAGAAGGGGGAGATGGCAAGGGGTTGTGTGGGCGTCCGCAAGGGCGGGGCGGGAGGGAGGCAGCGGCGGTGTTGCTAGGCCAGCAGCGGCAGAGCGGGCCAGCAAGCGCGCCGCACCACGCCGCGCTCCTCGTCCGGGCTGTCGGCATCGTCTCGGAAGCGCCAGTCCCGCCGCGTGGCCTGCGGGTTGGTATTGTGAGGAGGAGGGGTCGGGGCTGGGGGTGAGAGCGGCAGCCAGGGCGTTGGGGCCCGGGCAGGTCGCCCAACCGAGCTGACCGCTGCAGCGGACGACGGCCGTGGATCGCCATGCAGCCCCTTCATGACGCAATGTCAGGCTACAGCGGCCGCTGCACATTGAGAAGAGGACGCGAAGCTGTGCGCTAAGTCACATCCTCGATGCCCCTGCAATTTATTTGCTGCTATCTTATCCATGCACATATGGAATCTGTTAGTTCGGACTCTTGAAGTTTAGTTTCCAGAAGCGCCAGCAGAAATGGCAGCGAAAGACAGCTCGCCGTGCGCCTTCGCTGGAGGTTAAGAGCAGCTGCCGGCGCTATGCGGTACTATGATGTGACGTGTGCAGTGATTAGCGTGTTGACGGGCGGAAGAGTGTTGGGGTGTCGGGTCGGGACCGCGCGCAGCACGGAGCACGCCAGGTAAAACTGAGGCCGGCCGGAGACACACCCTTTGCGCGTAACTCTTCAGCACTGCATGTATCGATACATCAGCAAAATTCTTGACCAGTCTTTCATTGATAACGAAACTTGCTTGACTTTCTACAAAGCCAAAGTGGCTGCGAAAACGCCTGCAGCTGTGGATACTGTACAGCTGCAGTGACTGGCCAAGCTGTTTGCGATTGACCCTCCAGGCTAAGCGAGGCCGGCAACCTACAGACCCAAGCAACGACCTCGTCGGCGTCACTTCAGTTAACGCCGCGGCCGGCATACCTCTGACGCAACACGCATGCCGGTTAACTCTCCGGAAGAAGGGCCTCGGCTCGGGGAGGCCGGCGCAAGCTGCGCTGCAGATGACAGTCACAACGTTGGTCACGCGCTGCAGCGCCACACGCTGCCCAGCGGCGCCCCGTCATCGCCACCTAAAGACTATCTCAGCAGGCTGCCACCATCGCTGTTACAACGCATCGCGGAGTTCGTCGGCGTCGGTGTCGGCGGCGACCCCAACGACGATTATAACACGGTCCCTTGCTCACTTCGGCTCGCGTGCAAGGCCTTCGCCGCAGCTCTCCGCTGCCCAAGACAGCTGACGATTCGCGTGCCTTGGCGTGTGCCAGTTCACGCGCTCATGGCGGCGTGGTGCCTCGACGGCGGCATAGCCGTACGTCGCCTGACGCTCAAGCAACGGCAGGCAGGTGGCAGGCAGGGACGGGTTTGGCGCCTCAGACAACCTCAAGGCACGGGACGGAGGTGGCAGCTTCACAGCCTAACGCCCACTCAGGCCGCTGGGTGCGCATCGTGCACGACGGGCGCCTGCAAAATTATGTCGGTACAGCCGTAGTAGCTCCGCCTCATCATCAGGAGTGCAGTGATCGCACCCCACGCACCCCGCCTCGCAGGAATTGCTGTGTTCCGCCGCGCGCAACGGCTCCGTGCCGCTGCTGGAGGCGCTGCAGCGCTGCTGCGACTGCTCCCCGGCGCACACCATCCTCAAGGCCGCGGCCTACTCGGGCCAGCTGCCGGTGCTGACCTGGGCCACCGACGCGACGCCCCGCTGGGAGGACTACTTCATCAGCATCCTGCTCAAGGCCGCCGGCGAGCGAGGCCACCGCCACGTGTGGGTGCCGTAGCGGGCTTGCCTGAATGGCGCCCGCTGCTGCCATGCGAGCAATCGTACTTGACAGTACGGTAATTGACAGCTGGCAGTCACGCACACCGCTAGCGGATGGGAGGGGGTCGTGTACAGCCACGCACGGCCTCATACATCAGCCAGCGTCATGCACGCCGCCTGAAAAACCGCTCCCATCCCGTGCCCTGCGCCGCAGCTGCGAGTGGGCGCTGGCCACGTTCATGGAGGACAGCGACGAGGTGCTGTGGGCGCCCGCCGTGCGGGCCGCCGCCGCCGCCGGGCACGTGCCGCTGGCCCGGTGGCTGCGGGCGCGCGGCGCCGCGGACAACGGCGGCCCCGGGGGCGGCGTGGAGGACGAGTGCAGCGCCGCGCTGCTGCGGGGCGTGGCCAAGGGTGAGCGCCGCGCCACCGCCAGCGCCAGCGGCTAGCCAGGCCGTCAGCCAGGTCCCTTAGCCTCGTCCAAGCTCCAACTCGGCTGCCGGCTGCCCCTGCCCAGGCTGCCTGCTGCCCGTGCTGGAGCAGATGGTGGCGGAGTTGGACCCGCACGGCCGCCTGATGCGAGCGACGCCGCAGCCCGACCAGGCGAGCCGGGGCGTTAGGTCTTCGGGCCGGGTGCGGGAACGCAGGCGGGCAAAGCAAGCCGGGCCCGCTGGTCGTGTTCTCGGGGCCACCGCCAACCAAAGGCATTCAGCACTAACGGTGTGTCACTGGTGCCTGCTCGCTGGCAGCTACAGCCGTGTGCCTGGGGGAGGCGGGGCCCGGCGGCTGCGGGATGAATGGCAGATGCCCGCCCCCGCCCGCTAGCCGGCGCCAACCCGCCCTGCTGCCTGCCGCCCATCGCCTTCCATGCGCAGGCCGCCGCCGTGGCCGCGGCGGCCGCCAGCGCCACGCCCGACTGGCGGGCCAAGGTGGCGTTCCTGGAGGGCCGCGGCTACCCGCCCTCGCCGCGCGCCTGCGCCAAGGTGGTCGCGTACTGGACCACCAACGGCGCTTGGCGCGAGCGCCTCGACTGGCTGCGGAGCCACCGAGGCAGAGCCGCCGCCGCCGCCGCTGCCGCCGCCAGAGCGGCAGCGGGCGGATCCAGGTGTAGCGGAGGCTCCTCGGACAGCGCGACCAGCGGCAGCGGCGGAGCCGGCGGCAGCAGGGCCAGGGCCGGCCGCTACGCACTCGACGCCGCGGTGGCAGATGCGGCGGTGGAGGCGAGCAACGTGCCGGCGCTCACCTTCCTGCTCAGCCCTGACGGCGGCGGCGTGGCGGCGCTGCAGCTGTCGCCGTTCTCGCTGCAGGCCGCCGCCGAGCGCGGCCACCTGGCGGCTCTGCAGGCGCTGGCGGCGGCGGAGGGCGGCCGCCAGGCGCTGCTGCGCAGCGAGGACGCCTGCCTGGCGGCGGCACGCAGCGGCCGCGGCGGCGTGGTGACGTGGCTGCTGGACGAGGGGCTGGCCATGCCGGGCATGGGGGCGGGCCACAACCAGGCGCGGCATGCCGGCGGGGGCGCAGGGGCAGGAGGCGGCCAGGTTGGGCGTGGCGGCGGAGGGGAGGAGGGCCAGGACAGCCGGGGCGGCTCGAGCGGCCAGGGCGGCGGGGGCGGCCGAGGAGGCCAGGCCGGGCAAGGTGGCGAGGACGGCCCGAGCGGACAGGGCCAACCTGACAGCCGAGCCGGGGGCGGCGCGGAGAACCGGGGCGGCGGGCAGGGTGGCCGTCCTGGCCGCCGCCGCGGCCAGAGCGGCCGAGGTGGCCAGGACGGCCGGGGCGGCGAGGACGGCAGGGGCGGCGAGGACGGCGGCGGCTGGCAGGGGTATCGGGGCCAAGCGCAGGGCGGCGGCGGTTATGACAGCAGCGGCGGCAGTGCCAGCGGCAGTGGCGGCGGCAGCAGCAGCGGCAGCGCCTTCAGCGGCTCTTCCTCGGCGTCGTCGCCGTCGCCGCTGACGGCCTTCCTGTTCGAGACGGCCGCAGAGTCGGGCAGCGTGCCGCTGCTGGCGCTGCTGCGCGAGCGCGGCTGCCCCTGGGACAGCCACGCCGTCTTCTGCGCGGCCAACGCCGGCAGCGCGCCCGCCCTGGAGTGGCTGGTCGAGCGGGGCGCGCCCATGCCGGTGGGTCGTGGGCGGGACCGGCGGTCCTGGCCGGGCGGGGGAAAGCAGCCTCAGGCGCTGCCAGGCATTGCTGGCAGCGGGGCCAACTGCACATTTGGCTCCTGACCATCAGTAGCCTGCCGGCCGGGCAACACCCCGCTACCTCGTCTGACCCCTTCCCGTCCCACCTGTATCCTCCGCTCTCTCCCGCCCTCTCCCGCCTCGCAGCTCAACGGCTGCGCCTACTGGACCGCCGCCTGGCAGGATGACCTGGCCACGCTGGACACGCTGCGCCGCCTTGGCGTGCCCTGGGGCGCGGGCGCCGGCAGCGTGGACTGCCTGTTCCTGCGCTGCCTGCGCGAGGGCGTGCTGCTGCCCGCGCTGCGGCGCCTGGTGGAGCTGGGCTGCCCCGTGGGCTGGGCGGCGGCGGGCGAGCTGGTGCGGGCCCGGCCCGAGGACTTTGGGGCCGAGGTGGTGGAGTGGGTGCTGGCGCAGGGCGCGGGGCCGGCGGCGTGGGGCGGGGCCGGGGGCGAGGGAGGGGGCGGGCGGGGCGAGGGGCCGGCGCCGTGATGGGGCCGGCGGCGTGGGAGGGGGCGGGCGCGGGGGTCGATGCAGGAGGTGATGCGTGTGATGCGTGTGATGATGAGCGCACTTCTCCGAGGGCTCGAGAGGTATGTTGTGAACATACATGTGCCGCGAGCTGGGGTACTCGGGTGGATACTCGGGTACCCGGTACCAAATCGTAAGGGCTGTGCTCCTTATACTGGGGTCGCGCTGTTGCGCATATGCACTGCTGCGGATGAAGATGATGGAGGGTTGATAGCTCCTGTTGTTGTACTGATCGGACATGCTGTTGGGTGTGGGCAGTTGGGGTATATGGCTCTTGATTTCGGCGATTTCGGCCTGTTGGCAGACAATGCCGTGCTTTGGAATCTGCAGGGATGTCTGTCCGGAGAGGCTGGGGGCGGTGGTGGACAGGCGGAGCGGTCGTACGAAGGGCGGGTTTGGCGCCAAGGTGGTTTGGGCGGTACAATGCGAGGTCTGGAAACCGCTATGCCGAGCGCCTGCTGGCATGGTTGATTGGTTGTGGCCCCCGGCATCCCCGGGATTGGAGATGCAGGGCGGCGGTTCCCGGCAGGGGGAGGCCGGGAGGTCGTGAGAGCGGGCAGGGCGAGCTTAGGAAGGGCCCAGAGAATGCGGGGTGGGGGGAGAGGGTCGTGGCAAGGGTCGTGGCAAGGCCCTCCCCCGTGCTGCCGTGCTGTGGCTGTGGCCATGCGCAAAGAGCTGTAGAAGGAAAGAGAAAACAGGTTAACTCGCACTCCCGGCCGGATACACACCGTGGCCTGAGGGGCGAGGCAAGCACAGCAGCAAAGCAAAAAGCAGCAAATTGCGAGTTACCTGCGGGGTACCTGAGACGCCGGGCCGACGTACGCCGCGGACGCAGAGCGCAGAAGTGGTCATGGACACCACCGGCGGCGTAAGGTAACGCCCATGGCGGCCGTGCGCTGGCTGTGGCCATGGCGGCGCGTTAGCAGGACGGCTGCGGCGAGTCCGCTCGCAAGCATGTCGTTTACATGTTGTAAGGCGGCATGCAATTTATTTGCCTCAGCAAAACGCGAATTCACAAAAGCGGCACGGTTGGACTTCGAGCGCACAGAGCAGCGGGCGTCAGGGGACTGCCGGGCCACCGCCTGCCACCGCGGGTTTGGCGTGTCGCCCGTTTCGTGTGCGCGGGCGTCGACGTGCAATGACGTGCATATTGAAAGGAACTGCATGAGTTCCTCAGCATAGACTAGCACGACTCGCACAATCGAGGTGCCTAAGCACAAGTGCAACTTTTGTGAGCGCGACCGCCGCGGAACTCGACCAGGCAGCACGCAAACGACGTCATTTGTGGCACTTGAACACGGCTTTATAGCGCCGCCATTTGCGACGGGCCCTGGCTGTCCTGCTCACTCGCGGCCGGCCTAAGGGCAGGCACCCACCCGTCCCAAGGTCGCGTTCGCGGCGGTGAGAAGCTGCTTCCCAGGCACCTGGCTGCCCGCCCTTGTGACAGAGGAGCACCTAGACAGCTCAGCGGCAGCCGTCCGCAGTCACTCAGACCGCCAGGCCGCCCCAGCGCCCCTGCACCCGGCCCTGGGGCCATGAGCTCTCCACTCGTGGGCTGCAAGTTCGAAGTCTTCGGCCGGGTAGGGGGGGCAGCACAGCGTGGCACGAAGTGCGATGCACGGGATGCTGTGCGACACGGCCGGGAGCCCGGCAGCCAAGTCCTGGCCACCCTGCTACACCTGGACTCTCCCTAGGCCGCTCCCGCAATCACTGCTCACGGCTAATCACGCCACCCTCGCATCCAAACCCCCTCCCCCCGCAGGTGCAGGGCGTGTTCTTTCGCAAGTACACGGCCGCCGAGGCGCAGCGGCTGGGCCTGCACGGCTGGTGCGAGAACACGCCGGCCGGCAGCGTGCAGGGCGAGCTGCAGGGGCCTCCGGACAAGGTGGCGGCCATGAAGACGTGAGCGCGCGCGTGGGGCTTGGGGGCTGGGACAGAGCGCCAAGGGCTGAGCCAAGGTGCACAGGAGCGGCGAGCGAGTACAGGGCAGGGGCAGGTGCTGCAGGGCCCACCTGGTGGGGTGGCTCGCCGCCAGGGACACGTGAGGCGCCATGAGGGCACGGGAGGAGGGCGAGGAGGGCTGCGGGGCTTGTCAGCGAAGCCAGGGCCACACGGGCTGTAAGCAGGAGGAGCGTTGGGGTGGCGCTTGGGGTCAGGGGTCAGGGGCGGGGGCTGCAGGTGCCTCCCGATAAGGTTGCGGCGTTGTGACGGCGTGGGCGCTGTGGGGGTGGGAGATGGAGGGGCGCAACAATCAGGCGAGGGTGGCAGCGCGCGAGCCCGAAGGCGTGGGCGAGCCACCTGGCCGGGGAGCCCCCGCCGCCTGGTCGCTGCTCATTTTCCTTCCATCGTATGTCTCCCTACACCGCTGTCCTGGCCGCGCCGCCCGTGCCTCTGCCCGCCAGGTGGCTGGAGAAGGTCGGCAGCCCCAAGAGCCACATCGAGCGGGCCGTGTTCAGCGGCGAGGGGCCTGTGGCGGCCTACACCTTTGACGCTTTCAACATTGTGCGCCGGTGAAGCGGCAGGACAGGAAGAAGGCCGCCAGCGGCTCAGCAGCAAACGCCAACCGGCATACGTGGCCGAGTGCGCTGCGTGGAGCAGCTGGCGTTGTGTTGCGCGTCCGAGCGGCAGCTGCTGTGGGCACTGAGGGGATGCCTGCGGGCGAGGTCGGCAAGGAGCGACGACTTCGCAGGCGGTGCCAGCGCAGGCTGCCGTACTGCTGACCGCCGGGCTGTGTCTGCATGCGCTGGTGTGGGTGGAGGGGTTGCGTAGGAGGCTGAGGTTTGTGCTGCGTGACGTCACTTGGCCACAACATGGCTGGCGGCGGCCCGTCCAACGCGACCTGCACCGCTGGAGCCTGCCGTGCTGTGTGCGGGTAACGACCGGTTGCGCAGCTCGGACGTTCTGCTTAACCGATGTTGCGCTTGGCACACGCATGGCTGTAAGATGCGCTTGGCTGCAAAGTGCGCAGAGTAGCAGATGAGTATCAGATGAGGAGCAGAGTCACGGAGTTACGGAGAGGCTGGAGGATAGGGGCCCGTTGCTACCGTTGCTACCGCAATATGGCGCGGAACGGCTTTTGTAAAACAGTTGCGGGCGGCTGAAGCTTCCCATTGTAAGCTGCCGTTCACGGACAGCAGGCGTCTGCCAGGGAGGGCTCCGGGAGGGGGGGAGGGGCATGCCAAGGACGCGTGTGGCCCTGGCCCTTGGGTCGGCGCCGACCAACGCGGCGTCTCCGCCCAAGGCAAAGCCCAGCGTTTCAATGACAGCGGTATCTACAAGAGTAAGTGGTTGTGTTGGCTTGCATCGCGTTCGGTGACGCCCCACCCGCCACCCCCGCTCTCGAACTTGGCGTCGCGAGGCGTGTCTAAGAAACAACCATATTGAACGATAAGAAGCGAGCTTGTAATCAGCTCGTCGGAAAGCTCTCGACAAGTTGACTGCGCCGCGACAGGCGCCGCGACCGACACTTGAAGCTCGCCGCACTTCTTTGCCCCAGCAATTCTTGTTCACAACTCCATATTTAGGGTTCTGACCAGCGATACCGGGAGGCCCTAACTTCGGGAACGCCATACTGCGTGGCCGCCGCGCTTCTTGAGGCTTAAACTGTCGCTCACCGCTCCCACCGCAACACCACACAGCTGATGCATTATGTAGCATCGCGCACTATGGGTGCTCGACACTGAGGGCAGCCTCCCCGTGCGCGGGATGCCAGCCGCGCCCGGGGCGCCATGCCCCAACCGTTGCAATGCGCGGAAAGCTGTGCACTCCTCAGCGCCGGCGCCAAGCTTCTGGCCCTGTCGACGGTCGCCGCAGCCCCGCCAGCACTCTCAACCTGCCGCCGGCGCCAGCCGAGCTCCTGACGGCGCCGCTAGTCACCCTTCGCACGACGGCCACAGACGCCACCACAGCAGCCGCAGCGGCGGCTCGCGCCAGCCGGCCGTGCAACCCGAGCCTCGGAGCCCCTCAACGGCCTTGCCTCCTCAGGGCGTCCGCGGTCTGCTGGCTGCGCTGTCCTCGGCGCCCGACCTGCCCTCGCTGCTGGCCCTGCTGCAGCCCCACGTGAGCGCGCCGTACGCCCACGATCACCCGTCACAGCACCATCATCAGCAACAGCACCATCACACCGCCAGGGATGAAACAGAAATGTCAGCCCCAGAACGGTTCCCTGGCCGCGCTGGGCACGGCAGCACGGCCCAGTTCACCCACGCGCCCTTGCCGCTCCAAGCCCTAACCATCGCCCAACTCGACGCCGCCCTGCGCCGCCTGGCCGAGCTCGCCGCCACCTACGCCGCTGCCGGAGTCGACGTCGAACCCGGCGGCAGCGGCTCAGCGGCCGAGGCCGCGCGTGCCGGCGCCCTGCGCCTTATCGCGGTCGCGCTGCCCATCGGCGCCGACGGCGCCGACGCCGGCTGGCCGCAGCTGACGCCTCGCGACGCCGCCAGCCTGCTGAGCCACATGGCGGCGCTGGCGCTGGCGGCACCTCTGCATTCGCCGGCGGCAGCGGCGCCGCTGCTGCTGGACCGGCTGCTGGGCCAGCTGGCTGGGGCCTCGCTGGGCGACGTGGCGCAGGGGCTGCAGGCGGCGGCGCGGCTGCGGCTGGAGCTGCCGCCGGGGGCCCTGGCCGCCATGCTGGCTCGGCTGGAGGAGGCGGGGCTGGCGGAGCTGGGCGGGCCGCAGGTGGGGTGGGCCCGTGGGGCCGTGGCGCCAGCAAGCGGGAGCTGCAAGGTGTGGTGCAGCCAAGACGGGACGTGATCTGAAGGCCCCCCCATCCTGTGGTCACAACCTTTGGTAACTGGGCGGGAGGCTATCAGCTTTGGGCCCGGGCTTACGCTCGGAGGCTCGCAACTAGTTCGTTACTCCCATGGTACACCCCCCATCCTCCCTCCTGCAGGACGTGGCCACGGTGCTGGTGGCTTTGGCCAGCCTGCACGGCCACCAGCCAGGCGGCGGCAGCGGCGCAGGTGCAGGTGCAGACGCGGCCGCCGTGGCGCCGTGGCAGTGCCTGGAGCAGGGCGAGCACGGCGAGCAGCCGCCGCTGCGGCCGCCGCCCGGGGCCGCGGACACCGAGCTGAGCGCCCCTGGCGGCGACCGGTCGGGGCCGCTGCCCTTCCGCGACGTGCGGGCGCCGTGGGGCCACCCCGAGCTCGCGCTCGCCTACGGCCCAGCACCCGGGGCCGCGCCTGATGCCGACCCCCAGCTGCAGGCCTGGCTGCGGCGGTTGGTGCCCACGGCGCTGGCCCCGTCCCGGCTGTGGCGCTACGGCAGCCGGTCGCTGGCGGACACGGCCTGGGCCCTGGCGCGCCTGGGCTACCGGCCGGGGCCCGGGCCGCACCGGGGGCAGGGGTTGCAGCAGCAGGGGCCGCAGCAGGGGCGGGGGCACTGGCTGACGGCGGTGCTGGAGGCCAGCGTGCCGCTGCTGCAGGTGGGCGCGGGCTGCGGCGGCTGCGGGATGGGGCTGCCGAGCGCGCCGTGCGTGCTGTGGGCTGCAGGGCGGTTGGCCGGGGACGGCGGCACGGGCTGGGCACCAACCTGCATCGGCCGCTCACGCAGGCGGGGACCGCTCTGCGCTTGCAATCAACCTGTCCCCAATGGTTGCCCTCCGCTCTGTCCCCGTGCCCCTATCGCCGCGCGCCAGAGCGCCCAGCTGAGCGAGCTGGTCAGCCTGCTGTGGGCGGCAGCCGAGCTGCGGCACCGCCCGCCGCCGGCCTGGCTGCAGGCGGCGGCGACGCAGCTGAGCCGGCGGGCGGCGGACATGTCGCCAACGGTAAGTGGCGGCCCCTGCCGGGGAGCCCGGGTGCGGGCGGTGGCAGAGGCCTGCAGGCGCGCTTCGCCGCCCGGGCCGGCCCCACCGCTTGCAGATCACCGCTCGGCGCCGCACGCACTGCCCACCTGCCGCCGCGTCGCTGCTTCTCATGGCACGGCCCTGGGCCGGCGGCCGCACGCGCGCCTTCTGACCCCGCGCCGCCACACACACACACACACACACATACACCCGCGTTTTTTGTGATTACTTCTGAACACACACACAAACACACACCCGCGGCTTAGCTCTGCAGTACTCGCTACCATCTCCGTCAGGTAGCTTGCATTACGGTACCCGGGGCGTGCTGTGCCGCGTGTGGGGTTCTGTTCTACCTTACACTGGAACACAAACACACACCCGGCGTCCTGCAGGACGTGTTGCGCACGACCTGGTCGCTGGCGGTGCTGCAGCTGCGGCCGGGGCTGCCGCTGCTGCAGGCGTTGGTGTCGAGGGCGCTGGCGCTGCGCCGGCGGCTGGGACCGCGGGTGCGTACGCTTGGACGGGGGGCCGGCGGGGGTCGGGCACCGGGTACCGTGTGTTCAGAAATAAGTATAAGTATAATAGTAATACAAAACCAACACAACGTGTGTGTGCGAGCCGTGGCCGCGGTGGGCCTGCGGGTGTGCGCTAGCGAGGGCCTGCCGGGCCTGGGGCGCCGTTGGGCGCAGCGGGAGCCGTGCCGCGAGCTTGTGGACGGCGCCGGCATGCGAGCGAGGTGGGCGGCCGGCAGCCCCGCTCGACCCGCCGGCCCCTCCAACCCTGCCTTTCCTCCCCGCCAGGGCGCCGTGACAACGTTGTGGGCGCTGGCACGGCTGCGAGTGCAGCTGCCCGAGCGGGCCGCTGTTGCCATCCTGCGTGGCGGCCTGGGAGCCGCCGCCATGGCCGGACCTGTGGCGGCCGCCGGCCATGCCGCCCCCGCGCAAGCCCCGCCGCCGCCGCCGCCGCCGCCGCCGCTGTGGCGGCCTCCTGTAGCGCAGGCCCTGCCGCGGCCGCTGGCACCGGCCCCGGCACCGGCGGCAGCGCCGGTTGTCGTTCTGGCGCCCGCCGGCGGGCTGTGGGCCCGGCCGGGCGACCTGGCGGGGGCGGCTCTGGTGCTGGCTCGGTGCGGGGTGGCGCCGCCGCGGCGCTGGCAGGCGCGGTACATGGGCGCAGTGCTGCGGGAGCTGCACGGCTTTGGGCCGGGGTGAGGCGGCGGCCTGCGTCTGGGCGAGGGCGGCGGCGGCCGGGAGGCTTGGGGCCAGGGTAGGGCGCGGTGTGTGGGGGCGGCGCCGCGGGAGCTGCGCAGCTTGGGAGCTAGGGCGAGACACACAGCCTGCGGTGTGCGGATGTATGTTGGGCAAGCGGAGGTTGGCCGCAGCTGCCGTAGCGTACGACGTCCCTCGCATTCCCGCCCTCGCACGCTCCGACGCTTCGATGCGCGCACGTTCCCTGCACAGCGACCCTGCCCCGGCTTGCCTGCTCGCTCCAGCGCACCAACCGCCTCTGCTGCTGCCCCGCAACCCTGTCGCCCCTGCCGTCGCCCTCTGCCCGCGCAGCGACCTGGCGGCGCTGCTGCACGGCCTGGGCGAGCTGGGGCTGCGGCCAGAGCGCCGCTGGCTGGACCGCGTCCTGGCGGAGGTGGCGGCAAGGGCGCCGCCGCCGCCGCCGCCGCCGCCGCACGCCAGGGCCGCCGCCACCGCCGTCGCCTGCGAGCTGCGGCGAGGTCGGCCTGCGGGGCCGCCGCTGGCTGCGGCGCCGCGGCGGCGCCGCCTCGCCGGCGGCCGGCTCGTGCTGCGCGTCGCGGCGCCACCGCCGGCCCGTCAAGGGCACGTGCGGGCGCCCGACACCGAGCCCTCGTCCGCGGCCGCCTCGCCGGCGGCGGCCGTGGTGTTGGCGGCCTCCCCGACCTCCCCGGCCTCGGCCTCCTCGCCAGCGCGCGGCGGGGCGCTGTCGGGCGAGCAGCTGGCGGGCGTGCTGTGGCAGGTGAGCCCGCAAGGGGCCACATGCACCATGCGCACCCCTCTGCGGCAGGAGGCTCTTTCAGGGCGCTGTGCAGCCGCGCCTGGCGGCATGGCCGGGGCGCTGCTGCCTCGAGTGCCGGCGCGCTGCCGGCACGACTGGGGCTGAGCGCCGCGCTGCGCCGTCTGCGCCATGCGGCACAGGCGCAGGACGGCGCAGCGGTCGCGCACACAGGTGTGCTAGCTTGTTGATCGGTGCAGCACCTCAACCTCCACTCCTGCATGGGCCTCGGCCCCCGCAGGTGGCGAGGCTGGGCGCGGCGCCGACCGAGGCGTGGCTGGCGATGATGGCGAGGGCGCTGGCGGCGCGTGCCGAGGTGGGCTGCCCGGGTGCTGCCGGCAGAGGCGTGGCCTGCCGTGGGGTCGTCGATGCCCAAGAATGCCGATGTCTCTCCACAGCGAGGTGCCCCGAATGCACGGAGACAGCGCGGCGTCCGGCGCTTGCGTGCAGCAGACCACCGGTCCCTGAACGCAGTTGCCAACGAAGCGTAGCCGGCGCTTTGGTTGCTGGATCAACAAAGCCGGCGCTAAAGGGTACAGATCAACAAAGCCGGTGATTAAGCAGCGTTGCCGTGCCACAGCGTGCACGGCCCAGGCCCGGCGTTGTGCGCTGACGTGTGAAGGCACCCGGCTGCCGCGCAGCCAGAGCACCATGGCGCAGGGACCCTGGCGCAGGGGTCCCACTGCTGCCTGACGCTTCGCTGCGCCCCTGCTGCTGGGACCTCCTTGTGGCCGCCCACAGGATCTGCCTCCGCAGGCCGCTGCCTCCGCCATCCAGGCGCTGCGCCGGCTGTCCGTCGCCGCCGCACGGCGCGCAGCTGCCACGGCGGCCGAGGCCAGCGGCGCCGCGCCGGCACCGCGTTGGCGTGGCCGCCACGGCGGCAGGCTGCCGCTGTCGCGAGCCGCGCGCGTGTGCCGCCGTTCGGTGGCGTCTCTGGTAGCGCGGCTGGCGGAATGCGTACCGGAGCGTTCGCTGTACGGAGCACTGTGTGCGGCGTCGCTGGCGTCAGAGGGCCACGACCGATTTGCGTGGGGTGCCGATGAGGCGGCGCTGCTCGAGGTGTACAGCGTGCGGAGCTTGCTGCTGCTGAGGGAGGGCGCCATATGAAGGCGAACTCCTCACGTTACGTGCGGCTCATACTGCGCGCCGCCCATCACGCCACAGCACGTTCGAAAATGTTACTCTAATTTAAAGATTGCGGGCTCGCGAAGAAGCGATTGTATGCGGACGTCATACCCTAGAATTGGCTGGCGCCGTACATCGCATGGACTTTACTGCGTCCTGTGCCACGTCTGTTTACCATGAGGGCCCTGTACGCTGTAACAACAGCCCGTTTATGTTTTTTGCGAGTAGAGAGCTTGGGCACTGATCAAACCGTTACTGCCATGGTTTCTGTGGTCGCATAATCGAGAAGCGCTCCGCTGTCGCACCACACCGTACCACGTTAGCCTAATGCCCACATAGCTGGGTGCGCTAGACTGGCGCAACCAGACACCGCAGTATGGGGGCTTGTGCTTCAGCAGCGCGCTCTGCAGAGACCGCTTTCTCTGATAATCAGCAGCGTAAGCACGCATGCTTATAATGTGGCATATTGGTTGGCCCATAGCGTTTTGCGGCTCGAATTCCGCAGACCTACTGCAAATTGCTGCAAACGACGCCGCCCTCGATCACAGGGAAACAAGCTGGAGTGTCTGATGGCGCTCTTGCCGCGGCTGCAACTCGCCAAGTGGCCCTCGGTGGCCCTTGGGGAGAACAGACAGTGACACCGACGGCTGATGCCCCCGATGCAGAACGACCTATACCTGCCTTTTGTCTGGGCGACGAAGGTAAAGGCGACGGGGCAGCTGAGCGAGCTGTCCCAGTGCCCATGACTGTCCGCGGGCCGCTCTTTGGCAAGCGGCCCTGCAGCTCGGTGCTACGATTCCAACAAGAATTCGACGCCCTTGTCCCACAGAGCTGCCCGTGCTGGACTACGATGCCCTTCTGGCCGTGCTGCGCGACGCGCCCGAGCCCGTGGCCGTATTGGCCGTACACAGCTTTGAGCCCTCGTCCTCAGACCTGCATACCGCCCTGGCATCGGCCGCCAGCGGTTCGCGGCCGCGCAGCACCGTGCTGCTGCAGCACGCCTTCGAGCCGCTCGGCACCGCACCGCCGTCGTGCGCAGTGCTGGAGGCGTCAGCCGCCCGCCACGGCTTCAGCACGTGGCCCCGCTCCTCCGCCTGTGAGCACCAGCAGCGTCCGCCTGCTCAGTCTGAGCCAGCGGAGCTACAGCTGCTCTTCTCGGCCGAGGCGGTGGGTAATGCACTCGGGGTGCCGGTGTCGCTAGCTCCCACGCAGCGGGGCTACAGGCGATGCACCCCAGCATGCACACGGAGTTCAAGGGCGGGCGGGCTGTGCCACCGAGTAATCTTGAATACCGCGCGCCCCACTGTGCATTGCCTTCCCGTGCCACGTCGCGCCACGACGATCCCCTGTGGCCCAAGTGCCCCGCGGCCTCCGCCGCCAGCGCTGTTGGGAGCACAGCCGCGGCCGGCGAGCCTGGAACGCCACCACATCCCCGATCCCACGCGGGTGGACTGAGGGTTTTGCATGTACCGCGAGCGTGTCCATCTTGCCAGGAGGAAACACGTGACCGCTCCCCTCTCCATACCCCGGCCGCAGGGCTGCACGCTTGTGGGCTGCGTGCTGACCAACGATGCGGCCGTGGCGTCGCTGGGGCTGTCGGGGGAGCAGGTGGGCGCAACCGAGGGGGCGTGCAGGGGTGGATGCGGGCTGGGTTTGCGCGCGGGTCCAGGCGCTGCCGCTCCTCGCTCCTGGCTCCTGGCCGCAGGGGTTCGTGCTCTTGGTCAGGGGGGTTGGCGTCGCTGCGGGGGCTTGATTAGGACTCCGGGGGAACCCAGGTGGACGAGTGAGCTGCGGCACGCCCGGTGCCGAACAGCACCAACTTCCTGCCCTGTGCCCTGTTCCCTGCGGCACACTGCGGAACACTCCCTGTGCCCCCTCGCTGCCGCAGGACGTGCTCCGCTTCCTGGCGCGCGCCTTCGACCGCGACCCCGCCCTGCGCACGGTGCGGCAGCAGCGGCCGCGCCCGCCAGCCCAGCCTCCTGGTCCTCGCTGCTATTCACCTCTTACCTCTCGCCCCCCTACCCTCCACCTCTCGCCCCCCTACCCTCTACTTCTCGCCCCCACCATTCTCCCCTGCCAGCTCTTCCACGACGTGCTACTGCGGCTGCTGAGGGGCCTCATGGCGCCCGTGAAGCACTTTGTGCCGGGGGACTTCGGCCAGGGCCGCTACTTCCTCAGCCTCCGGGTGCGCGGCTGGCGGCTGGGGCGGGGCCGCAGGGTTATTGTGTCGCGCAGCGCGTCTCCCGGAGCCCCGGCGCCCGGCCCTGCGCTGACCCCAGCTTCCCCTTCCTGTCTGCCCGCCACTCTTTCCCGCGGCCGCCCCTCCGCCCGCCGCGCTGCAGATGACGCCGTTTGCCTACCGCTGCGGCCCCGAGCCCAGCCCACACGACCGCGGCTCCGGGCCCGCCGCCGGCCCCGCCGCCGGCCCCGGCAGCGTACTGCCGGCCATGCTGCTGGAGCTGGATGTGCCGTACGAGGCGCGCCAGCTGGCGGCACGGCTGCAGGTGCGTGTGGACAAAGGGGCGCAGCGCGGGAGGGTGGGCGGCACCTGACGGCACGCCTCCGCCCCCTGCCCCTTCCCCCCTCCCTCCCTCCCTCCCGCGGCACCCCCAGCGCGACTACCTAGTCACCTCGGCCATCCCCTCGCTGGTGACCCTGTTCGACATGCGCGGGTGGGTGGGAGGCAGTCCGCATGCAGCACCGCTACCCTGCCGCCAGCCTGCCCTGTGCACGAGGCTCGTCCTCCACCAGCAGCAGCCGCTAGCATGAGCACGAGCACGCGCACACGCACACAAGCATGCCCTCCCACCTACCTGCCGTCCCCCCTCCTCCTTGCTCCCTCGGCACATGCCCCCCTCTACCCGCCAGCCACGTGCTCCACCAGAACCGCGCCTCCGTGGCCTACATGGGCTACCTGGCGGGCCAGCACACCGCCGCCCCAGCAGCAGCCCCAGCAGCCTCCATCGCCGTCTCCGCCTCTGCCACGGCGGCGGCGGCGGCAGCTGGCCCCTCGGCGCCTGGCGGGCCGCAGCGCCCGCAGCCGCAGCGCCACCCGCCCAACCAGCACCCGCACACCTGGCAGCACCACCACCCCCGCCACGACCTCGCCCATGCGCACCCCCAAGCCCCCCACCACCAGCCACACCTGCACCCCCAGCTCCCTAGCACCAGCGGACCCGCCCGCGGCGGCGCGGCTCACGGTGCGCCACCGGCGCCCGCCGCCGGCCAGGCCGCGCAGGCAGCTGCCCCGCCCGAGGGCCCCCAGCCGCCCCGCCGCTCCCTATCCAGCTCCTGGACCGCCACCCCGCGCTGGCAGCCGCAGACGCAGGCGCAGACGCAGACGCCGCCCTCGCCCGCAGCAGACCGGGCCCCGGAGGCAGCGGCGGCCGGCGGCTCGGGCGCGCTGTTCGGTGGCGGCGCCGCCAGCCGCGTCGCCAGCGCGACCAGCTACGCCACGGGCGTGGGCCCCACCACGCTGGCGGGCCTGGGCGTGCCGCCGCTGCGGCGGCTGTTTGCGGCGGACCCGGGCCAGCTGGAGGCGGCCATGGTGGCGGTGGCGGCGGGCAAGGTAGGGCCGGGGCTCGAGGGGGCGGGCAGGGCGCGTGTGTGCACGCGTTTGGGGCCGGAGTCTGCGGGCCGGGGTCGGGACGTCGTCTCCGAGCGCCAGCCGCCTCATCCCTGCAGCCCCTGCAGAACGCCCCTCTGCCCGCCCTCGTGCCTCGGCGCGCCCCGCCCTCCCAGGAGTGGCGCGGCGTGGTGCGTATGCCGCAGCGCCTGGAGGCGCCGCCCTCGCCGCCGCCCTCGCCGCCCGCCTCGACGCTGCCCAGCGCCGCCAACAACACCGTCACCGGCCTCATCACCTCGGCCGCGTGCACCTCGATGGCCTCGGTGCTGATGCCCTCGGGCGACGCCCACGGCCACGCGCACGGCCAGGGGCCGACGACCCCCTCGCGCACCCGCTACACAACAGCCATGAGCCTCGAGCCGGGGCCCCGCTGGGACGCGCCGCGCGCCGGCGCCGCCGTCTCCTGGGGCCGCGCACCGGCTGTGCCAGCGGCGCCGCGGTCGGGCGAGCGCGGCGCGCCGCGCCGGCGCGCGGCGGGCAGCAGCAGTGGCCTGCTGCCGCCCTCCTCGCCTCGCGCCAGTGGCGCGCACGCGGGGCTGCTGGGGTCCCGCGCCAGCCGCGCGAGCCGCGGCAGCCGGCCCGGCGGCCGCGCCTCACAGCGCGGTCTGGTCGCCACCGCCGAGGGGTCGACCATGTCGGCCGCCTACGCCGCCGCGGCGGCGGCAGCGGCGGCGGCAGACAGCGCGGCGGCGCTGCGCGGGCGGCGGCGCAGCCAGGTGCTCGACGCGGCCCGGCAGCAGCGGCAGGACCTGCTGCAGGCCATGCGGCAGAACGTTATGGGCGCGCGGCCGCCGCCGCAGGCGGCAGCGGCCGCCGGGAGGGGCAGCGTCGCCGGCGTCGCCGGCAGCGGCGGCAGGGGCGGGGGGAGCTTCGCGTGGCCGCTGCTGGCGCCGCCGGCGCGTGCCACCGTCGCCCACGTGCCCGACTGGGGCGCCGGGGGTGCTGGGGGCCAGGCACTGGGACTGAGCCCTGTGTTTGGGGTGGTGCGGGGCGTCCCGAGCAACACCGGCTCCACGCCCCGGCTGGGACGCTCTTCGGACACCAAGGCGCTGCGCGGCAAGCCGCAGTGGGACCCGGCGCCGCCGGCTTCGCCTCAAGCTTCGGCTGCGAGGGGCTTGGCGGCGGCGGCGGCGCCGCCGCCGGCGGACGCGCCGCTGCCGGCCGCTATCCCTGCGCTGGCCCCAGCAGAGCCGCCGCCGCAGCAGCAGCCAGAGCCCGCGGCGGCGCTGCTGCACCTCCCGGGCCTGTCGCCGGCCGGGCGCGGCAGCCGCCGGGACCGCCGCCGCAGCGTGCCCATCCTCACCGGCGGCGGCGGCGGCGGCGGCGGCCTGGGCATGGGCTTGAGGCAGGTGACGAGGCAGCCGTCGCGGCTGCGGCGGCGGCAGCTAGGCTCGGCCGCGGCTTCGGCCGACGGCGACGGCGAGGCCGCACGCGGGCTGGACGGCAGCTGGGGCGGTGCCAGCGGCGACGTCACGAGGGAGGCCCTGGCGGCGGCTGCGGCGGCGGCGGCGGCGGCAGTGATGGAGGGCCGGCGGATCACCGAGGCGCACCTGGCGTCGCCTGGCGGCCAGCTGCACTTGGACCTGCTCTCGGGGGCCAGCGAGGGCCGGTCCGGCCTGGTCCGCCTCCCCTCGGTACCCAGCCGCGTGGGCCGTGAGGCGCGGCGCGGCGCGGCGCCGCTGCCGCAGCCCAGCCCGCAGCAGGCGTCACGCATGCTGATGGCCTCGGCCGCTTACCGCCGCGCGATGGGGTCGGGGTCCGAGCTGGGGGAGCCGGTGTCTGCCGGGAGCGAGATAACCCAGCGGCAGCTGGCGGCGGCGCTGGGTGAGCCGGGCCTGGGGCTGGGTCTGGGGCACGGGCCGGGGCTGGGCCTGGGACCGGGGCTGGGGCTGGGCTAAACAAGCTCTGTGGCGCACCTCCTTATCGAGACCTCGTGTGGGGAACGCCGCTGCACGCCGCCCGCTGCTGCCCGCCTAACTCGCCTGCCCCTCCACCGGCCCACCCTGAGGCGGGCGCCGCTCGCCCTCCCCATGTACGCTACACCGGTACACCCTGGTGCCTCCCCTGCTCCCACGAGGCAGACCAACTTCCCCCCTCCCCTGCTCATCCCGCCCCACCGCCAGCCGCCTCCGAGACGGGCGCCTCGCTGCTCCACGACACGGGCGACATTGGCTTCTCCCTGGAGATCCTGCGCCTGCCGCCCGGCCGCCTGCTGCAACCCGACCCGGGCACCGCCGCGCCATCGACCTCGCCCTCCGCCTCGCCCTCGGGCCTCAGCGCCGGAGCCGAGCCCGGCGGCTCCGGCTCCATTGGCTCCGGCCTTGAGCGCCTGCACGGCCCTGGCGCCGTCGGAGCGTCCTTCGCTCCAGGCCAGCAGCCTGGCGGCGGCAGCCCCCACCGCAGGCTGCTGCGGCATGCGCCCATCACGCCTGTCTCGGACGACGGCCCGGCCCTGCCCGGCATCCTTCTGGGGCCCGCGGACGCGCCCACCTCCCAGGGCAGCCAGCCCAGCTCCTTCCTCCTCAACTCCAACTCCCCGTGGACCGATACCGCCGCCCTCGTCACCGCCGTCGGCGCTGACGCCGAGGCCGCGGCGGCGGCGATGGCGGCCACGAGGGCGAGCAGCGAAGGGCTGCTGCTAACCGGCGGCGGCGCGCTGGCCACGGCGCCGTCAAACGTCGGCAGCGGCGGCCTGCCGGCGGGCTCGGGCTCGGAGTTGATGGCGGCGCTGATCGCGGGTTCGTCCTGGACGCCCAAGCTGCACCGGCGGTCCATCAGTACGGACGGCAGTGCGGTGTACAGCAGCGCCGGTACGGCAGGCGGCGGCGGCTCGGTGCCGCTGCCCAAGCTGGAGGCGCTGGCGGACAGGGTGGCGGCGCTGGCGGGCGCCGCGGGCCTGCGCGCCGGCAGCGCGGGGGCGGGGCTGGCGGTGGTCGGTACGCCGGGGCGGCGGCGCATGATGGGCAGCACGGGCCCGGGCAGCAGCTGCTACCGGCTGCGCGAGGACGAGGAGGAGCAGGAGGGGGAGGGGGAGGCGGGCGGCGAGCACGACGGCGTGGACGAGGTCCTGGTGCTGCCGCCGGGGCGCCTGGCAAAGCACATGGCGGCGGCGGTGGCGGCGGCGCGGCGCTCGGTGACGGCGGCGGCGCCACCGCCGCGGCAGCAGCTTGAGGCCCTGGCCGCGCAGCCCACCGGCGGCGTTGCAGTGGCTGTCAACACCAGCACCGGCAGCGACGCGACGAGCGCCGCGGGCTCGGCGGCGCGGCCCCACCCAGCGCGGGCCGTGGAGTCGGGGTCGGGCAGCTGGGGAGGCACTGAGCTGTCGTTCGGCCTCACAAAGGCAGGTCTTTGCGGGTCGGGGAAGGGGAAGGGCTGGCCCGATGTGAGCCCGGGGAGCACCTGGCGAGTGGGCCGGCCGGCCGGCCTGGCTGCCCCGGCCATGCGCCCCCTGCCCACACGCTTGCTACCTCTGCCTGACGCCCGTACGCCCGTACGCCGTACCCTGCCCCCGCAGCTGCAGAGGGACGCCTCGGTGCCGCGACTCAGTAGCGAGGGCCCCGGCGGCTCGCGCCGCCGCGCCGGCTCCAACCGCCGTGCCGGCTCGGGCCGCCGCTCCGTGCTGCCGCCGCACGTGCTCAGCCCCATCGGTGGCGCCGCTGCCACCGCCGCCGCCGCCGCCGCCGGAAGCTGGCCCGACTCCGCCGGCGCCGCCGCATGGTCGGAGAGCCCGTTGCTGCCAGCCGGCCGCGCCGCGGCAGCCCGTGGAGCCGACCGCGCAGGGGAGGGCAGCCGGCAAGGCAGCCGCGAGGCCCCGCCCCATGACCATGCGCAGCAGCCGCAGCAGCCGCAGCAGCCACAGACCCAGACGCAGACCCAGACGCAGACCCAGACCCAGCCCCAGGCCCCGGCCCCAGTGGCCCAGGCCGAGGCCCAAGTGGAGCTGATGGGTGCGGAGGAAGCATCCGTGGCGCCGCAGCCGCCAGCCCCCAGCGAGCCGCCGGCGCACCGCGGCCGGCTGCGTGGGCTGCTGCAGCTGCTGCGCAGCAGCGGTGGCAGCCTGCGCAGCCTGACGCTGCGGCGAAGCAGCACCACGGCGAGCGGCGGCCGCAGCGGCGAGCAGCACCACGTGCTGGCACGCTCCGCCACCGGCGGCGCGAGCCTGTTTGGCCGGGCCTCCAGCCCCTGCGGCGGCGGCGGCGCCGGCGCCGGCGCGCCGTCGGTGTCGACGTCGTCGGGCGCGCGCGCGCTGCCGCTGGGCCTGACGCCGCCCGTCAGCACCGCCTCAGCACGGCCGACGTCGCCGCTGACGCCCAGGGCCTCGCAGCCGCCGTCGCCGTTGCCGCCGCCGCAGCAGCAGCAGCAGCAGCAGCGGCGGCCTCAGTCCCCGCAGCGGCAGCCCCTGGGCGCAGGGGCCCCGGGGCTGCTAGGAGCAGTCAGCGAGAGGCCTGGCGGAGCGGAGGAGGCCCGCGGTGCCCCGGCCGGCGGGCCGCTGCCGCTGCCCCAGCTGCCGCTGCCGCCGTCGCTGCGGACGGCGCCGGCGGTACAGCTGCTTGCGGAGGCTGCGGCGGGTGTGGGCGGCGGCATGGACGGCCACTTCCGGCACGGCGTAGGCGGCGGCCTTGCTGGCGAGGAGCGATGGCACGAGGTGGGGACGGGAGACGTGCCCGCCACGCTGCACAGCTCACATCGCAGCGGTCGCCACGTCACGGCTGCATCCCATCTATCCTCCCACGGCGCGCCCTGCAACCACACGGCGCTCTGGCCGCCCGGCCGCCGCATCAACTGCCGCCAGCGCATCCCAGCCGCCCGCCCTCTCTCCTTCCTCGGCACTGTGATCTACCCGCTGTTGCTCTTGCCCTCCCCGGCTCCATCCATCCTCATCCCCCGCGCCTGTCCCTGCCCAGGTGCTGGGGCGGCCCTGCTCCGACCCCATGAGCGACCAGCCTCACACACTCCCCCGGTTGCACTGTGTTTGACACGCCTTCCCCCACTCCCGCCATCCTCCCCTCCCTCCCCCTGCCCAGGTGCTGGTGCGGCCCTGCTCCGACCCCATGAGCGACCAGCCGGTGCTGCTGGTTGTGCAGACGGACGTGACCAGCAAGGTGGGCATGGGATGTGGAGGCGGAAAATGGGATGGGGTTGGAGGAGGCCAAGGCGTGTGCCGTGCGGCGTGGAAGGCTTTTGAGCCCGGTGAGGCGGTGAGCCCGGTGGGACCGGAAGAGGACACGCCCGCGCACGCCTGCGTGCCGGCACCCCGGCACGGGACGGCTGGAGGCCTGCGCGGGGCCCTTGTGGGGGCCGGCCCCAGGCATGGGGCGTCACCATGGGGGGCGCACCACCGCCGCGCCTCGCCTCCGACCGCCGCCCCCTCTCCCCGCCCGCCCCGCCCCGCAGGTCCGCGCCGAGGCGGCGCTGGTGGAGGCGCTGGAGGCGGAGCACCGGCTGCTGGCGGACGTGTTTCCGCTGCACGTGGTGGCGCACATGACGGCGGCGAGGAGGAGCGCGGCAGCGGCGGAGCGGCAGCGGCTGCAGCGGCACGGGGAGCCGGAGGCGGGGCCGCTGGGGCGCGGCGCGCTGGCGGGCGGGGCGGGGCTTGGGCTGCTGCGGCACATCCAGGTGCGTGGTTGGGATGGGTGAGAGGGGAAGGGAAGGGGGAGGTGGGATTTTGTGTGTGTGCCGCCTGGGTTACCGTCTGCTCCTGTGCACGCTTGCGCCGCTTGAGCACCCCTCCTCTGCCCCTGGCGCCCGCTCAGGACCCCGCGGAGCTGGCCACCAGCCACGAGTGCATCACGGTGCTCTTTGCGGGTGAGGGAGGCGCCGGGACGGGACCCGAGTGGACAGGAAAGGGAGGCAGGGAGGGATCGTGGCAGCCCAACCTCGCCTTACCCTGCCGGCCCCGCCCCATCCGCGCTCGCATTCCCTGTCCCCGACCCTTCTCTTCTCCGCCCCGCCCCCAGACATCAAGGGCTTCACGGAGATGAGCAAGCAGGCAAGCAGCAGTCGCAGAGATGAGCAGACAGGCGTGCAACAGCTGCTAGCATGCTGTCAGCCAGCCTGCTGTACACCGCCGGTGCCTGCCGAATGCTGCGTGCACCCGACGAGAATCGTAACACGCTGCACCGCGTGTTGCTGTTCGGGGGGGCCGCAGGTGCCGCCGGCCACCGTCATGACGTTCCTCAACAACCTCTACACCCGCTTCGACGGGTGCGTCCGCGTACGGGTGTACGGGCGGGGTGTGCCTGGCCGAAGGGTGGGTGCGCTGTTCACGTGAGCGCGCCGCCTCCAGTTGGTGTCACGTGCCCCTACCAGTAGCTAGCCCGTGGCGGCGTCCGTGCAGCTGTGCTCTGCGGTCTGCTATCCCCAAGGCAGCAAGACACCCTCTCTCCCACTGGCCTGCCTTCCCCCGCAGGCTCACGGACATTTTCGCCGTCTACAAGGTCGAGACCATTGGTGGGTCGGAAAGCCAGAGGGGCCTTCCGGGCGCCGTTTAGGATGAGTTCACGTGGTCACCACTTGCCATTCTGCAGGGCCTGCACAGCAGCAATGAAGCACAACCCTGCCGCCCCTGCCGGCCCCCGCTCCTGCCTTAACCTTATCTCTCTGCCTCCACCCTTTCTCAGGCGACTGCTACATGGTGGCCGGCGGGCTGGTGTCGCGCGATGGCAGCGGCGGCTACGGACGCAGCGTGCGCAGCGGCGCTGACGCGGACCCGCTGCACGCGCTGAGGGTGGGTGGAAGGTGGCCGCTGCCGGGGGGACTGTGGCTCTGGTTATCGAAGCAAATAGGGCTGGGCTGGGCTGGGCTGGGCTGGGCTGGGCTGGGCTGGGCTGGGCTGGGCTGGGCTGGGCTGGGCTGGTCAACGCCCTGCCCCGCGCCCCTTCGTTGGCCCCCCTCCCTCCACTGCTGAGCCAGTCGACGGGCTCTGCTCGGTTCGCGGTGCCCTCACACCGCATGCTGACCCGCTGCACGCTCCTGCGCGCTCCTGCCGCTGCTGCTGCTGCTGCTGCTGCCTGCAGGTGGTCGACTTTGCTCGGGCCATGCTGGCGGAGGCGGCCAAGGTGGCGCTGCCCAACACGGGCGAGCCGGTGCAGGTGGGGAGGGGCTGGGGGCAGGAGGCAGGCATACACAGGCTGGCGCACAATCCCAACATCGGCACCTCGCCACCCGGGCCATTCCTTCCCATAGGTCCGCGTGGGCATCCACAGCGGCCCCGCCACCAGCGGAGTGGTGGGCACCAAGATGCCGCGCTTCTGCCTGTTTGGTGGGTGGAGGGAAGCGGGCGTGGGCGCGGGCGTGGAGATTGGGGACGTGCAAAGACCCGAGGAGGCGGTTGGCGGACGGCTGCGAAGGGCGAGGAGGCAGGCGGCAGCCCTCGGGGCCGGGTGCGGTGGGCAGAGGCGTTTCAGGATTGAGCCGCAACAAGGGTCGACCGCACAACGACGCAGGCCGACCCATGCCCCGCCACCTACCTACCTGGTTCCCTCCCTCGCCGTGCATACCGCCCGCAGGCGACACCATCAACACCGCCAGCCGCATGGTGGGTGGTGGACGCCGAAGGCTGCATGCGTTCCGGGCGTGCGCTTGCGGCGGTTCTGGTGGCCCCGCTCGGCCCCCAGCGCCACTCGCTGCCGCCGCCGCGGACAGCTCACCCGCGTCGCGTGCCTGCCTGCCCGCCCCCCTGGCCGCAGGAGAGCACGGGGCGGCCCGGGTCCATCCACATCAGCGCCGCCACGCGCGCGCTGCTGCCGCCGGAGGAGGACGAGGAGGGCTGGCAGCCCAGCGGCGGCATCGAGGTCAAGGGCAAAGGAACCATGGACACATACGTCTGGACCGCGCCGGCGCAGCGCCAGGCAGGGCCCGACGGCGGCGGCGCTGCTGCCGGCGGCGCCGGCGCCGCTGGCGCCGCCGCGGCAGCGGCGGCGTCCTCGCGGCGCGCCAAGCAGCGCGCGATGCTGCTTGGCACCGTCCGGGACGTCGGCTGGCACGGCGGCGGCGGCGGCCCTTTCGGCGGCGCCAGCGGCGCCCCTGGAATGTTGTCCGCCCTGATGGCAGCGTCGGCCACCGTGACGACGCCGGCGTTGCGCGGGCTGCCGATGTCCCCCGGCCGCGTCCCAGCGGCGGCGGCGCTTGTCGCCGCGCTGTCGGCAGCGCCGGCCGGCACAGCCGACGGTGGCGGTGCTGGTGGCCAGAGCGGCCGACCAGGGTTGGGAGGCAGCGGTCTCGATGCCGCTGTGAGCGCCGGCATGCTGGCGGCGATGGGCGAATCGGAGCTCCTGACCAAGCTGCTGCTGCCCCCCGGCGCGACGTAAGCGCATGGCAGCCAGCTGAGGCCGCCTGCTGACTGGGTGAATTGGTTGGTCCTTGGTGGGCGTGGACGTTGGATTGGTGGTGGAGGGTGCGTTGGATGGTGGGTGGTGGGAGGTGGGGCTGTTGGACGGCGGGCGGGCGCCGCTGGCGTGCTGCAGGCCGCGCGCCGGCCTAGTACACGGGGCGCTGGGGGCGTGACTCAATGAACGTGTCCAACCAACGAAACGTGGAACCAACAAGCCGATCGAGGCTGGCAGAT
>BDDC01000787.1:0-43942 GCA_001662425.1 Chlamydomonas sphaeroides | reverse complement strand
AGGGGAGGGGAGGGGAGGGGAGGGGAGGGGAGGGAGTCGCGGGTCACGTCCCGGCAAAGGCGGCCCACACCGGCTATGCGCACACACCCACACGCACCAGGAACTGGTAGGTGCTGGGCGAGAGGCCGTTGATCAGTACGACCGTGTTGGTGACGTACGGCACCCGGTTGACCGGCACAGCGATGCCGCCCTGCGGGTGGTCGGGTAGGCGGGGAGGGCCAGGGTCAGGGTCAGGGTCAGGGTCGGCGGTGGTGCGGTCCGCACTCACGGCCGCTGTCAGGGCCTCGTCCGGCCCCCTGGCCGTCCTGCAGCGGGGCGGTGGGCAGCGGTTGACTACGGCGATTGAAGCACGCTTGCGCATCGCCACGGCTCACGATGGGCGCTGCCGGAGCGGTCGCATTCCGCTCAGCGCCCGCTGCCCTCGCGCCCATAGTGGTTGACGGCCACCGCCGGTGAACGTTGCGTTGCGTTTAACCCTCGCGGCGGCCCGACCTCTAAACAGCGCCGTGCGTGCTGCACTCTGAGCTGCCCGCCCTCCGTCCCGATGCGTCGAGCCCACTGGAGTCAGCCGTGTCATGTCCTCCTGCCCATGAGTCCGGCCCGCTGAAGCAGCCGCTTGGGCAGGCGGGCTCTCGCCGTCCCTCGCACGTCTCCCGCACGTACGGGTTCGCAAACGCTGCTGGCACGGCTGCGTCTGTCCCGGCCGCGGCCATTCGCCGCCCTCGCTCGCGCCCCCGAGGCCGCCCTCCCCGACGACCCCACTGTTGGTCTAGCGGCCACCAGTGACCTCGTGGAGGCCTCGCGGCCGCCCTCCCTGGCGCCCCCTCGCACCGCACCTCGATCACGGTGTCGCCCTCGGCCGCCAGGGGGCAGCGCGCTCGGTCGCAGGGCACCAGCCGGCGGCTGGCTCGGTCCAGCACCCGCGTGGAGCCGGGCAGCGGGGCCATGCCCAGCCGCCCGCGCATGGGTGTCCGCTTCAGGTTGGCGGTCTGGCATTGTTCAGGACAGTGGGTGGGGAACGACCGGCGTTCCTCAGGACGGGCGGAGAGAGCAGACTGTTGGCGCCCGGGGACGGTTGGCGCTCGGCGTCACCAGGCCTCAACGCAAGGCACGTGGCGCCGCGGCACAACGGCATAGCGCACGTAGCAAGCTTGTGACAGACATCTAGGCCGCACAATGCAGCCGGCAGCCACGATGTCTGTCAGGCGGCTCTGCCGCTCCCCACCTTGAACGTGATGCCGTCGTTTAAGGCGAGCAGGCAGCGGCCATGTGTGATGTCGCGCGAGGCGCAAGGCCCATAAAGGGTCGAGCTGTTCAGCATCACCGCATGGATCCGCCGTGTCACCTGCCACAGAAGGTTGTCAAGAAGACCATCAACAAGCTATGAAAAGGAGTCACCGCTTGCTGATGTACATGCCCCAAAGCAAGCGGCGCTCGCAGGACGGCAGCTGCGGCCTGCCTCAGGGCTTTGATTGTGGCTGGTCCGCAAGGAGCGAGGTAAGCGTTATATCTGCGCTCGCTGCATTGGTCGCTGCCTGCAACCATACCCCCTCCGTACTGCACTTGGTCCTCAGTGCCCTCTGCACCGCTCGATCCACCAAATCACCGGCCCGTCAGGGTAGGGGCAGGCTAGTGGGGCTGCCGTCCACCCGCGACCCGTCCCGCAGCGCCGCCCGCCCCCAGCCCCCAGCCACCCAGCCACCCCACCCCACCCACCCCACCCCACCATGAGCACTGCCTCCATGGCCGGCGTGTCAGCCAGGAGCTCCAGCGTCTCCGCATCCCAAAACGTGCCCTGCGAGGGGCCCGTAGTCTGCGTGGCGGCGGCGGGAGGGAGGCAGGCAGGAGGGATGGCAGGCAGGCAGGCCCGAGGTCGCAGCCGGCCCCCGTGTTGAGGGCGCGGGGCAAGCGAGCGAGGCAGTGTAGCCGGCCGGTCCGCACCCAGGTTACACCTGGAGGTAGGTGCCGTCGACAAATGTGTGAAGATACTATTATTCATATCCATGAAATTTCATATTTAAGCTGGCATGTGTGGCACAGGACACACCTGGAGGTAGCTGCCCGCGATCATGCGCAGCATCACGGACTCGCCCCAGCAGCCTGCGCGGCGTGTGGAGCGAGGGCGCAATGACGCGTGGCCCGAGGCTGCGTCAACATGTGACGTGATGTGATGTCATGTGATGTTACGTGATGTGGCGTTGTGCATGCGGTACCCATCATGAGGTGCACGTGTGGCGGACGGTGACATCAAGCTCGCGGCCTGTCCTGCTGTGTTGGCCTTTTACCTGAGAGCCTGCATTGTGGGCCCTGGGCACTGCTGCTGCTGGGGTGCCGTCGATTTCCTGACCCAAACTTCGAACCCCGAGCCCCGAACACGCGGAACCCGCCTGGAAAGTACGAACACACGCCCGCAAGTCCGTCTGGGCCGTTGTGGTAGCGCTCTGCCAGGTCCGCAAATTGCTCCCACGTCTGGGGTACCGCCAGGCCGTCGCGGGCAAAGATGTCCCTGCCGGAGATGTTTTGAGGGGGGAGAGGCAGCAGCACGCACGACCAGCAAAAATAAGCAGGCGGCCGGCAAAACCTATAATGGAGAGCAAGGCCTTCTCGGCAGCCTCTACACGCAGCGCCGGACCCCGGGGATGGCTCGTGTTCGGGTGCTTCCGCCGCGACACCGTACTTCCAATATGCCATATATGGGACGTCCATGCAGGTCCGCGGAGCTGGTTGTTGCAGCCCGCACAGGGCTATGGCGATCACCTCTCTGCACTGATACTATCACAACACCAGGACAACACCAGACCCTCAACGGCATAACTAACGCAGCCCACGCGACCCACATGCGGTAATACGTGAATAGCGGGAAAGGCTGCAGCGGCATCGCGACGACTTTCCCGTCGTAGGTGACGGAGGCGGCGCGGAAGGCCGGCTCGATGCCGTTCCTGCGCCCAGGGTCAACAGGGGCCGCAGCACAGGGAACTGGCTGAGGCAAGGCGCAACCGCCGCACAGGCCGCCGCACAGGGGGGCACCGCTTTATCCAAGCCAGTGAAACAGTGCCGACGTGCAGTCGTTGCAATCAACACCAGAACGCCGCAAGCCCACGCACGCACCAGTCCAGCACCCGGTCGCCCGCCACAAGCAGGCTGAGGTCGGGCAGCTTGCCGGGCACCTGCCGACCAGGGGGCCATCCGTGGGGCGGTCGGGGGCCGCGCCAAGGAGGGGCGCGGGGCGGTATGCGACCAGTGCGCCGCAGAAGGGCGCGGGCGCGGACCTCTCGTGCTGCTGGTGGGCCCAGACGTGCGCGTACGAGCGAGGACCCATGCAGTGCTGGAGAGCCAAGCCGCGGGCGGAGCCAGCCCTTGTTGTGCGGCTGCCGGGCTGCTAGCCGCGAGCAATCATGACATGGCCCAACACAGCTGCGGACCACGCACATGCATCAGGGGTACTCGCGCTCTGAGGCAGCTCGGGACAGGCGCTGGCGGGGGCCGGGCTGGCTGGGCCAGCCATCCAGCCAGTGGACAGCTGGGCACGCCCGCGCGGGGCTGTACGCACGCGGCGGCGCCGCACCGCCGCTGCCTCGTGGGAGGGAGGCCCGCCCCAACAACAGCTGCGGCCACGCGAACCTCGGGCATCGCCCCGGACGCCCCGGGCCGCCCCTGCATCGAGCGGAGCGGGCGTGCACCCTGCGTGGCGGCTCTACCTGCCGCACTGGCCCGGGGCGCCTGCCTGGCACCCTCGCACCCTGCCACCCTCGCACCCTAGCACCCTAGCACCCTGCCACCCTGGCAGCTGCGCCTGCGCCTGCGCCCGCGCGGCACGGGCGCCACCGCCAAACCCGCCCCCGCTCGGTATCACGCACCGCTGCCACATCGCCGAACGCGTTGGGCGCGATGATGATCGCATCGTAGCCTCGGTCGGCGGTGGGTGGCAGCGGGTCGGACAGCAGCCCGGCGCGCGCCGCATGGAACGCCGCCTGAGCAAGGGCGGGATGCGTGGGATACGTGGGATACGTGGGGTTGCCAATCAATTTGCAACGTAAATGTTGAGTGTCAAGTGCTTCGATTTTTGTTTAAGGAGGATTGGCAACTCTAGGGATGCGTTGGCAGGGTGGTAACGAGCGCGATGGTGGCGGGCGGTGCAGTTGTGTGCCTTTCATGCGGCGCGCGGTCTACGGCGGTGTGGTGCATACGTGAATTGGCGGGGCCTTCAGCCCATATGTGTGTGGCGTACGACACTGACTGACGCCACCCCCCGCCAGCACTGCCACCCTGCGGCGCCGCGGCTCCAATCCGCACGGCTGTTGCCAAGGGTCCAGCTTCCGGCTTACAAACATGATCCAAGATCCTGCCGGCTTGGTTGACGCTGAGCGAGAGGTAGCTTGTAGTCATGTGGGCTCTTTCTATCGTTTTGTCGAAGGAGCTTGAGCTATGCATACTAGGCTCGGCTGTCGGCACAATGGGGATACGCACATACCCGACAGGTTTGGCGGCCGGTTCGGCACCGACCAACAAAGGGGTTGCCATTTGTAAAAATTGCAAGATATAATAATAGTCCATGCAAGGCATGTACAGCGTCATCGATCTCATAGTGAGACAGATGTAGAAAGGAGGTGTGCAACCCGACCCACCAGCGGCTTTGCGTCGTAGTTAATGAGGACGCCGGTCTGCGCGGTGAAGGTCAGGTTGGCCAGCTGCTGCAGGGCCGGGATGGCACCCTCGGCGGGTGCCACGATGCGAAGAGGCTGCAGGCGGGGATGGAAGGGCAGGGGGCGCAGGGGGCAGGGGGCAAGGTAGGATGCGGGCGTAAGGTCCTAAGGAGCGGTACGCGCCTGTGTGGCCGCGTCGGTGTTGTGGCGCGGCATGTCTCGGCATGTTGATGGCTGGCAAAATGCTTGGTTTATCATGTTAAGATCTCATGGGTTGCTCTACTTGGCAAATCGCGCAGGACACGGCAGGACGCGCCAAACCGGTACGCACCCGCAGCTCTGTTCCGTTGCCGCCGCACCCTCCGCTGCCTCCGCCGCAGAAGAACAGCATCAAGGCCGTTGCCAGGCGGGGGGTGAGGTCCAATGGGGACTGTCCGCGCTGTGGGGCGCACCTGTGCGGTCAGACAGCCAGCAGGCGCGCAAGCGAGCGGGCGGGGGGCTGGACAGCGCTGGACAGGTAGGCTCGGCCGGCCGCAATGCGTGACGATGCCGCAATCCCCGGTGGGCCAGGGGCTGTTTGATAATTGCAACGTAACGCATAGTCTAGAAGGCTGTCGTTCGCAATTGTGATGAGGGGGAGGGTATGCGAAAGCGGATTGGACGCATTCGCTCACACTTGCTGGAGAACTGCTCGCGGGCCGCCGAACTCCTGCTGACGAAGACAGCTTGCACCGACCGTGCTCTCTCCGCCGGCACGGCTCAGCGCCAGCAGTGTGAGCAGCGCCAGGAAGGCCTGCTGGCGCATGGCAGCAGACTCCAAGGAGGTACGTGGGAACTTCTCGTGATAACCTCTGCATATCCGTTTGGCGCGGGCCGCTGTCCGTGCGCAAAGCTTATTGCGCGCGTTGCGCCAAAGAAGGTATGCGCCCGAGCACGTTCATCAGCGTATGCCTATCGCGTGTGTATTGACTAGAGCGCACTTAAGAACAGTCATCAGTTGTGCAGCGCGTCGTCGGACCCAATGTCCGACGTGCGTACCTACGGGCGCGGCAGGCGCGCGCCCAACGCGCAGCAGCGCAACCTCGCCTGGCATATAGATCATATGGGTGTTCAATGGCTGACACTGGAAGCGATGGGCGGGACAATTTCGTAGGGCTGGGTCGTACGGTTTGATGGTCAGGGATGGTCCGACGCGCTGCGCGGTTCTAGTGGCAGGTCCGGCACGGTCGTCCTGTCGACCACCCCATCAGGTAGGGGAATACCTACTTTGCAGCAGCGGGCTCGCTGTCGGTAGGTGGGGGCAACGGCGTCATTCCGCGGTCGCCACGGTCATCCTGTCGCCCACCCCAAGCCACGCCCCAAGCCGCGCCCAGGTACCTTACCCGCGGACTCGGAACACGCGGCGACATGTGCACTTGTGAAGCCCCACACAACCCCCGGTGTGTGTGTCGGCCCTGGGTCGCCAGCAGAGTGCCGCGCCTGCCCGGAATCACTGCACCCGCCCGCTGTGTGCTTCCATAGCGCGCCGCGCGTCAGCCCGGCTCCTCCTGGTGCCTGGGCCCCTCAGGGCGCGAGGTCGCCCCGTGGCCCTTCAGACACTCATCTCATTACATGGCTTCTGCCTCTAGTCGGTGGCCCTCCATCGCAGCGCCGGCTATGGCAACGGCGTGCCTCTGGCCGCGAGCCCTCAGCTGCAGCGCCGGCAGTGGCAGCGGCAAGGGTCAGCCGCAGCATCCCCCGCCCGCCGCTAGCCCTGCTGGACCAGCCTCAGCCGCGACGCCAAGCCCGGGGCCAGCAGCGTGGCGGTGTCCGCTGTGGTCGTTACCTCAGGGAGGGAGGGCGACACGAAATTGCAAGCTTGGGTCTGTAATTATCTCGAGTTGAGAATATCAAGAGGAAAGTATGTGTTGTTGAGACGCCAGGCACTGTTGTGTAGACGCCGCCAGGCGCTGCTGCGGCCACACCGCGCGCGCAGCAAGGCGTTGTACCGCCGCCGATGCCGCATCCTCATCATTCTCAAAAATTGTGGCATCAGAGCTCGGCTGCCTTTGACGTGACCGGGCATCTCGCAGGGCAGTGGTTGGCTGCCTGCTGGTGGCGGTGCGCTCGGTGCCGCTATGCGCGGGCGCACGCAGCCACGCACCTCTCCTGTCCGCGCCCTCGCCAGCGCCTGCGCCGCCTGCTCCCAGGCCCTTCCCCTGTAGGCCACCAGGCACGCCAGGCTGCCGGCAGCCGGCAGCTCTCCCGCCACCACCCCGTGCGTTAGCGCAGCACGCAGCGCCAGGCGCGCCCCGGGCCTGGTGGCCGCGGCGGCGCTGGGATGAGGCAGCGGCCGTTCGGGCGCTACTGTGAGGTTGAGGGCCTCTGGCGGCAGGGGCTTGATGTCCTGTGCCGCTGTGGAGATGGGCTAGCCGTGACCATCGATGCGCTTCTTGATTCCAGCCTCCGAAGCGTCGGTTGCTGCTCGGGCCTGAGGGGTGGTGGGCGGGGCGCCGGCGAGAGCCAGGTTGCGTGCCTCGGCAACAAGCACACGCAGGCTACCGCACGACCAAGTGCCCGCACAGCTGGCCCCATCCAGGCACACTTCCAGGCTACGGCAGCTGGGAGCAAAGGGACTTGCGGAGAGCCAACCCACCACCGCAGCTCCGGCGGCCGCTCCATGACCTTCAGCAGCCGCAATGCCGCCGCCACGGGACCTGCAGGGAACAACACCGGGGCTGCTGGCTGTTCCTGTTGGCGCCAGGCGCAGAGCGCCCTCCGCCACGTACGGCGGCGGCGCCTCCTCCGCTGCCGCGGCCGCCTCCTCCAGGCTCGCCATAAGCAGCTCCTGCACCGCCTCCGCAGCCGCAAATGCCGCCTCATGGCCCCACGCATATTCGCCAGTAAGATGGCCCCACGCGCCCGTGTCCGCCAGAGGCCAGACCGTCAAACACGAACGCGGCCGCTGGCGCGGGGGCAGGCCCATCCCAGCCCCGCGCACGAAAGGGAGCAAACCTGTGGAACGACGTACTTGTGTAATGTCGTAGTGGAATAGACTGCGAATGAGCTGGCGGAAAGGGAGCGGGGCGCGGCGTGGCAAGGAACGGCAAGGACGGGAGGTAGGGAGCGCGGCCTGCCTCTTAGTAGGGAGTCCATGACGCGAGAGGCGACATCGCTCTGCGGCGGGCTGCGCGTGGTGCCGCAAGAGCGCAGCGCAGAGGCATGCACTAAAGCCCAACGTGGGAAGGAAGTTGAAAGCGCCGGTAGTGCCCACGCCGCGTGCCTTGCCACAGCTGATGGCAGCGGTATGCGGCCGGGGTGGATGCCAGAAACACGCCTTGGCGCCAATGCGGGCTAGGTCGGCAGGGGAGGGGTTTGGGGCTAAGATGCCGGCGCCCGGGGGGTTGCAGCTGCTCCCATGCTGGAGTCGAGTGCCTCCTCCCCCAGTGCAAGGAACACCAGCCACGGGAAAGGTTAATAGATGAGTTGAAACATAGAATTTGCGGGTCCACATAGCATCCCTACAACGTTTGCGAGCCCCAGCGGTTGGCTGACTCGATGTCACAACGCTGGGGAGGGCCGTCCTTCACAGCCAAGGGGGCCACAGACGGCTAACACCCGTGCTGCGCACATCGGCGCTTCAGCGCAGCTACCCTTTCCTTTCATGCGGCTGCCAAAAAACCGGACGGAGTCAAGAACCTGCTTGTGGGGAAGGGGTGCCGCCGGCGTGATGGGCCGTCCCAGCCCCCAGCCCAGGCCGCGGCCCCAGGTGCTTTGATTCGTTTCTGGTGTGTGAGCCAGCGAGGCTCACTCGACGGCCGTCGGCGGCTTGTGCGCGCAGCAGTGGGGCTTGTGTGACGGCTTGTTGCACGCATGCGCATGATGCACCTGGGTGCACGGGGAGCTCCGTCGCCATGCGTGTCCCTGCTGGGCCGCCGGACTAGGCCGGACCGGTGGGGACGCACGCGTTTGAGCGGCGGATCTGATGCCGCCCGCCCGCGCCGCCAGCTAGCCTCGGGCTTTTTGTGGAATGAGAATGCGTGGGGATACACATAACCGAGGGCTATGCAGCTGGGCGCCGTGTCGCGCTGCAGCCGACGGCTAAGCTGCCGGCGGTTGTTGTTGGGTGAAGCCCAAGCCTCCTTTGACTTCGTTCTAGCTTGTTATAAGTCGCTGCGCGGCTTGGGACGTTGGGAGGCGGCTGCCCTTGGCGTCCGGCCCGTTCCAGCCACATCGAGCAGCATTGCGCGCGCCCTAGCTTCTGCCCTGGGACGATGCTTCTGCCCTGTACGCGTTAGGGACCGCATTCCAGACCGCTCGGCACGGGTATTGAAGGAATACGACGGTGTAGAATGTCTGGACGGGGCACCCGCGATGAGGGCTCAGCAGTGGGCCCACCCGCCTTGCGTAGCGGGACCCTCACCACCAGCCGTCGTCGGCTAGTCCTCTAGTGCGCCCCTCCTTCGGAGGGGGTGGTAGCGGCCGCCGCAAGCGGCCGCGACACAGCGAGAGCGGCAGCAGCGGCCGCGTGCGTTGAGATGTGCAGTCCTGCCGTTGAGGCAGTTCGGGCGGCTAGGTCCGGCCCATGGGGTAAGGGCACGGAGGTCGGTGTGCCCGAGACCCCTCAAATAGTCCCAGCTATGACCGCATAATGACCGGCGATGTGCGTCTGGTCTGGATGGCCTCTTTTTGGGGCGAGCCATGCACCCATGCGCAGCTGGGGAGGTTTGCTCTTCGACGTGCCCGTGGTCATGGGGTCGCATCTTGAGGAAAAAAGGAGTCGCATCTCATAGCGTTGCTTCATTGGGTCGCTCGCATAGGGTCGTCGGACAGCGGCCGCCGCCACCCGAGCTGACGGCTAGCGCCGGCGAGGGCCCTTAGCTGCCCGTGGCGCTGCCGCCACCGCCAGGCGGCGGCCCTCTTTGCCACCGCCGGACCGGGCGGCGGCGGCGGCGTGCGGCGGCGACACACGACGGATGGAGTGAGGCGGCGCCTCTTTGCCCATGTCGATGGCGTTACTCTGGTTGGCATGGTGTAAGCAATCGTTGTGAAGCGAATAAAGTGAAGGGTGGCACAGCACGACGCAGAAGGCCTCCTGGCATGACGGGTCGGCGACTGGGACGCCGGATAGACTACCTCATGGGCTTGCGCCGGCCATCAGCATCTTCGATAGATCGTGCTTGCAGCCCATGCAAGTGCATTGGTGTGTTGGCGCTGGCGTGGTGGGACGAAGCAAGCGCGCGGGACGTCCCATGGGGCGAAGCCAGGCACGTCGCATACGGCAACACACGTTTTGTCAAGTCAATAAGTCAATAACGCCAGCGCCTGCGAGGTTGAATGCATGGCGGCGCAAGCGCAAACGTGACAGCTGCGACGCTGGCGTTACCGTCACGGCGCCGTGCCAGACCAGCACGCCACGCCAATACCACGCAGTACGAACTATGAAGATGTAAATGGCTGTGCAGAGAAAGCATCATCGGCGTTCGGAACCAAAACTAAGTAGCGTGGCGGGGATGCCGGTGCCCACGACGGCCATGCCATGTTGCTATGGCAGGCGTTGTTCTGTTGTGGGCAGCGAAGGGCGCCCGTTCGGGGGGCGCCATTCACAAGCTTGAACGCAAAATACGGCACCGCATCGCCCGCGCTGCAAAGCCGTCGTTCTGACACCAGTGTCTGCCCTCCCTATCATTGGTTGACACACGTTAGCTGCCACACCGGCCACTTACGCTTTGCGACACCCCTGTCTTTCGCGCCAGCAGTTCAACAATGCTTTGCTCCTGTGTTTAAGGCCTTACCTGCGTGTTACAGCTCACATTACAGAGCAACTACGGGCATTAAGCATACTGTCGCGCGGACGAAGGCGGCGAAATGGACCAAGGCCAACTCGCAGAGCTGGCCGCTCTTCAGGCGAGGTTTCAGCAGGTGAGACATGCTACGAGCAGCATGTTGTTGGCATTTAGCGGCGAGCCGGCGATCAAGCCGTCGCGCGAGGGGGGCGACGACCGACCGTCCCGAACCCCTTCGGCGCTTCTTGGGTTGCATCTGCGTCTACGCTCTCATTTTATCAGCCTGTAACCATTATCGGTGGAAATGGGCGTAGTTCAGCCTGTCTTTGCGCGCCGGAACGAGTTTGAATGTCGCAAGCTCGCGCCGCGACGGGTTCTTCACGCAACAGCTGGAGCCCGCTGCCCGCGCCCGGGTGAGAAGAACAAGGTCTGAAGTGGACATGCACCTTGCAGGCGAGCCTGGGCTCTGCAGTCGATGGCGGAATGAGCACCAAGCCTGAGCTGCTGTCTTCAGCGGAGGCGACCACCCAGTACAGCTCCTCGGAGTCCAGTTCTGGTGCAGAGAACTTGAACTGCCAGCTCGACAGCGGGGGTATCCTGGACTCGTTCGGGGCGCGCCAGAGTGACGGCGCACGCGGCGCGTTGTCGTCCCAGGAGGGCAAAGCCCAGATCTGCTTCGACTTCACTAAGGGCGTTTGCTCTCGTGGAGACAAGTGCAAGTACTCGCACGGTGAGCCGGCACATCATCGTGATGCACCGCGACGAGAATACAAAAGCGGGCCAGCCCGTCCAGTCGTCATGATATACCAGGTGGCTTTATGACACCCATGGCGCGAGGCTAAAGCGTCAGTGCATGGGCCTTGCCACACGGCCCGCCGCGCTCCCGCTACCCCTGGCAGCCCAACCAGCACGCATACTCCTCCATTGTTCCTGCACTTTGCCCACCCTCCCTCGTGAACAACTCTCTTCGTAGACTTGGCAACTATCGTTCACTTCAACAGCAAGGAGAAGGGCATCTGCTTTGACTACCTCCGAAACCAGTGCCACCGGGGGCTGCTGTGCCGCTTCAGCCACGACTTGTCAAATATCGCGCAGCAATGCCAGGTGGGCACTCGAACTAGGGCATGCGCCCAGCGCAGGGTGCCCATCCCTCATCCTGCTTCCGTGACCCTGGCTGCCTCGGTTCGGTGCCTGCGGCGCCGCAAGGCTGGCTAGGCTGCCATCCCGGCTGCCTTCTGACGGCCTTGTCGTGACCATGGACCCACATCCGCGCCAGGTCTACAACAACGGCTCCAAGGAGAACAAGGGTTCCAAGCCCAACGCCATATGCTATGATTTCGTGAAGGGCGTGTGCCAGCGCGGCGCCGAATGCCGCTATAGCCACGACCTGAGCCTCATCGCGCGCATGGCCCGCGGCGGCAGCGCGCAGCCTAAGGCCGGCGAGGTCTGCTACGACTACCTCAGGTGGGCCGCCGCACTACCAGGCCCCGCAGCGCAGCCGCGGCCCGCGAGCACGCTTTTGTTGCGCTGCAGCCGCTACGCCCTGACATCGAGCCCAAACGGCCCACCATCAACCCCGACACCCGGCATCGCCCTCGCAGGGGCCGCTGCAACCGCGGCGCTACCTGCAAGTACAGCCACAACATCGCCTTTCTCGCCGCGCCCGGCTTCCTCGGCAGCGACGGCCAGCCTATGGCCGCGCAGGCGCCCGGCGGCGGCATGCCCGGGGGCCCAGGCGGGCCGCTGATGCCAATGGGCAGCGCGCCGGGCGGCTACATGGGTGGCATGCCCGGCATGCCGCCTCGCCTGCACCCAGCCATGAGCGCGGACCAGGCGACGCTCAACCACATGCTGGCTGCAGCAGGCCAGGGCGCCGCCATGAGCCAGATGTTCGCGGCGCAGGCGGCGATGCAGCAGCCCAACGGCTTCGCTGCGGTGGCGGAGGCCGCGGCGGCGGCGGCGGTTGCGGCCGAGGGGTAAGCCGCGGCCGCGCTCGCTTTCACCCAGGCTCTTGGCACCGACACGCTCCGACCCACATGCACGCGCTGTGCTTACGCGTCCCATGCCCCTCTTATGGCCTCCCGGCGCTCGCAGCCGGCGGCGGTCGGCGAGCATGACCGGCGAGGCCGCCAACGACACGATGAACGTTAACGACCAGCCGCCCGGTGGCTGGGGCGGCATGCCGGGCGGCCCCAAGGCCCTGGCCATGGCTCAGCAGGCGGCGCTCATGAGCAACCTGGCGGCGCAGCACCGCATGGCGCTGGCCGCCAACATGCAGGCCTATGGGCACATGCAGGGCCTGGGCATGCAGGGCGGCATGCCGGGGCAGCCCGGCGCCGAGGGCATGATGGGCCACGCCGCCGGCATGCCGCACGGCATGTTCGCCAAGCCGCCGGGCATGGGGCAGTACAGCGGAGGCGGCGCGCCAGACTCGGGTGAGTGCGGGGGGTTGGGCGCTGACGGCGTGCTTCCCTCGCTTCGGCAGTGCGCGCTCTCGGCGGGAACACCTGATGCCCTGTACTCTGTTGCGGCGAACTTGCTAAATGACTCCTTGCGTCCCGCTGTCCCGCAGGCGCCCCGGGCATGCGCCGACCGCCGCTGCCGCCGGGCCAGGTGCCGGCGGAGCTCGCCGCTCTGCTCGGCGGTGTGCCCGACAACTCGAACTTCCTCGCCGAGACCCTGGCGAACGTCGCCAAGGCCCAGGCCCATAGCCAGGTGGGGGCTGCCGGCCGCTAGCGTCCAAAGGCCTGCGGGCCGCTGGTGCAAAGGCTTGGGTGCGCCCCCGTCCCTAGCTCAAGCGTGTCTCGCCCTGCGCCTTTGCCAACGTGGGTCGGCCACAGAATGCTCGCCTGATGGCTGCCGCCGCCGCGGCCGGCAACGGTGGCCCCGGCGGCCCCATGATGCCGCCGACAGGTGCAATGATGTCCGCAATGGGCAGCAACGGAGGGGCCATGCCGGCGCCCAGTGCCGCCGCGCCGCAGCCCATCCCCGGTCGCGACGGCGGCGGAAGCTTTGACCTAGGGCAGGCGGCCGCCTACGCCGCAGCCAACGCCTCATTTGGCGGGAACGGCAACGGCAATGGCCCACAGTCGGGCGGCGGTGCGGCACCAGACGCCGGCGTCTTGTCTCGGAGCGCGCCAAGCGGGGGGCCCAACCCCAGCAACGGCGGCAGCTCGGACCTGCTCCCCATGATCAAGGAGATTTGGAGCAAGCCGGGGCAGGCGTGAGCGGGCGCGGCTGGGTCCGGTGCGGGCCCGTCATCGGCCCTCGCATGCAGCGGCCGACGATGCAGTGTTTCGAGGATAGTTTGCGCGCGGCTTGAGCTAACCGGTATGGCCTATGGGCGTGTGTGCGCGTTTGTTTATGCTGCTTGCCTTGCCTGTTTCCTTGGTGCCTTGGTGTTGAGTCGCGGCGCCTGTTGGTTGCCTGCATAGCGTGTGATCATCGGGAACCAGTCGGCGCTGGCGGCACTTGCGGAGGCGGAGTGCATTCATGGCGCGCGATATGGCGAGCAAAGCAGCGGGCGATATTTGGGGGGCCTTCACGCATGTGCCGCCGTAGCGCCGGCGCGCCAGCAGGCGCGGTCTGGCGTTTTGTGATGTCGTCTGCGCGTGAGGAGCGCGCGCGCCGCGCCGCGTATTGGTGATCGCAAGCAACCACATGGGGGCGCCGGCGCGCCAGTTTTGCTCATGCACAGTGTGCGCGTGGCGCGGCGTGGCGTCCCACGAACCCCGCCGGCGACGCTTTTGTAGAAGATGCTGTCAGGGGCGGCTGGCTGTCGGAGGGGTGGCTGGCCGCGCTGAGGGTATGTTAGCGCGCCCTGCTGCCTAGCCGGCCCCGCCCGCACACGCATTGTGCAGGGGCTTGCAACTCTCTTACTCGATTCGCGGGCGAGTCCAGGCCGACTTGATCTCTTTGACGTGCTGTCGACATGACCGAAATTGCGCGGGGTGGGGCGCGCGGGCGGCCCCGGTGCGGCCCGCCTGCGCACCCGGCCCGGCGCGCTTCCTCTTGACTGGTGCAGGCAAAGAAACAACGCGGCTTGCTGAGCGGTGTTAGAGCGCTACTAGTCAAATCGTACTGCGCTAGCCGCATGTTAACTGCTCTGGCGTGCTGCGTTGGTGCGTGTGTGCTGCCGAGGCCCGACGTTGGCGGGCGCGGGTTGCGCTGCAGGCTTGTGCGCGCGGGTGCGGGGTCATGGCTGCTACCTGGTACTGAGGGGTTCGAGCTGGCGCGCGGCGCTGCGTGCGACGCGCGGGCTGGGGGCCCGAGGCCGGGCGGGTGTGCTTGCTTTCGGGCTGGGGGCAGGGGTCTGCGGCAAGCAACGAATAAGTCGTTGGTGCTTGCTGCACGTGGCTGCGGGTTGTCCAACTCGTGTAAGGCGAGGCGAGTCGACGGGGCGTGCGTTCCGAGCCCGCCCATCGTGCTAGTCTCTCCTCCATCGCCTCAAGGCAGTTCTGCTTAACCTGAGTTGTATATGCCGCCTGTGGTGCATCGGTCTGTCACGTACAGACGCGCAAGAGCGAGCATGCTGTGCAGCAAGCCAGCTGGCGTCTGCGGGGGCCTGAGGGGATTGACAGAGGGTATAACGCTGGGCTTCATGCCCCAGGGTTCGTGCGTGGCTTGGACGCCACGTGAAGGTGCTATTCTTTCTTGTGTTATGTCTATAGCATTACGTTCATCCCCGCATGGAACGCTGTTGACGCATATCGCCTCTGGCCACAACTGGAACGCCCGCTGCGCCGTACCCCTGACGCCAATTATCATCGTGTACGCCGATTATACCGGCGCATGCGGTGTCCTGTCGTTGCGTGGCAGCCTGGCTCCGCGGACCCATCCCGAATTGTCGCGCGCGTCGTCGCGCGCCTGGCGCTGCGCACCGCCTAGCATGCGAGCCTGGAGGGGCCTCCTACGATCTGTCAACTCATACTCGCCTTCGCGAGCTGCAGCTGTCGGCAGGGCCTCGGTCGCAGCCATGTCGTCCCGCACCAGCGGCACCCCAGGCCCGCTCGCCAGCGCCAGCGCCAGCGCCAGCTCAGGCATCAGCGACGCCGAGTGGCAGCAGGTGCTGGACGCGCTCGGCGCCATGGCGCAGACCAAGAGCCGGCCCGCCAGCATGGCCGGCCGGCCCGCGCTGGAGCCGGAGCACCTGCAGGTACGGCAGAGCACAACCCATACGCACACCCGCTAACGCAATCCACCGGGGCCCGAGCAGCGTGGCTCCCCTATGCTCGCCAACGACCCAACTGCACCGCTTGGCTGCCGGCTACAATGCGCGGGCGGCGGGCCAGGCGCGGCGGCGTCCTCGGCAGGCGCCTGCTGCCCGCCTTCCCCGCGGCGCCACAGCGACCGCCACGTGAGCTAGCCCAACCGCTGCCGGCCTTCCCTCGCTGCCTTTCACGCCCGCACCACAGCGTGTGGGCCTGACGCCGGAGCGGCTGGGCCAGCTCAACTTCATCCACGTGGCGGGGACCAAGGGCAAGGTGCGGCAGGGGCGCGCAAGGGCGGGCACGGCCTCCCGCCGCCCGGGACTGGCAGTGTGGGGTTGGCAGTCCGGGACCCGGGGCGAGCAGGGGATGTCTGCAATGTATGTGTTACGAACGCGTCGGCAATCTCCAAAGCAGAGGCTCGGACGCGCAGGGGGGGCAGGGGGCAGGCACTGGGGACAGGGCATGGCAGGGACTGCCTGCGGGATGCTGGCGATGCTGGGGGTGCTGAGGCGTGGCGTCACCTCACCACCCACTGCGGCGGTGGCGGCGGTTGCAGGGCTGCAGCGCTGGCAGGGGGCAGAGACTGGGCGCGGGGGCGGCGGGGTCCCCGCATACACACAGGCAGGCACACGTCCCCTCGCACCCCCCTTGCTCCCACCTCCATCCCACCCCACCCCCCGTCCAGGGCTCCACGTGTGCCACGGTGGACTCCATCCTGCGGGCCTACGCCTATCGCGGCACGCCCACAATACCCAAACGCGCCCCCTGACCCCGCCCTCCCCCCAACCCCGCCCCCACCCCCAGGGCTCCACGTGTGCCATGGTGGACTCCATCCTGCGCGCCTGCGGCTACCGCACCGCCCTCTACACCAGCCCCCACCTGGTGGACGTGCGCGAGCGGGTCCGACTCAACGGGTGCGTCATCCGTCCGGTTTGCCTAGGTTTCCTGGTTTGTGGAATGAAGTAACACGCCCCAGCAGCGGGTCAGAATGTACGGGTGCGCCGCCGGCTCGAAGCGGGCTGGGCCCTGGGCGATGGGTGCGTGGAGCTGCGGGGGTCTCCCCGCGGCAGTCGGCACCTGGGCGGGGGTGCTGGGTTGGGAGGGGCCATCGGGCCGATGGGCGGCATGCCCCATGTGCCCGGCCCTGGCACCCGCTGGGCTGACGTGCGCCCGCCGCCTCTCCGGCCCCTGCCGCAGCCCCGCGCTCCGCCCCGCCTTACGGCCCACGCTGCGCCCCCCCGCCGGCCTCCCCCCGGGCCCTCCCCTGCCCCGCAGCGCGATGCTGCCGAGGGCCGCCTTCGCCGCCGCCTTCTGGCGCGTGCACGCCGCGCTGCACGGCGCCGGCGCCGACGGCGCCGCCGCTGCCTCCTCCTCCGCGGCCGCGCCGCCCGGCTACTTCTCCTTCATGACGCTGCTGGGTGCGGCAGACGGCCGGACGTAGCTGCCGGCATCTAGCCGTAGCCAGCCTGTTGTCCTTGCCACGCTCGCTGCGTCGCGCCCGCGACACCCGAAGCCACGCCCGGGCCCTACACGCTGCCGTTGCGTTGCCGCCCGCGCCTCACCAAATGCCCCGCCGTGGCTCCGCCCCCCCCCACCCCCGACATCCGGCATCCGACGGCCCGCAGCCGTGGACGCGCTGCTGGCGCTGCCGCCCCAGGAGCGGCCGCACGTGGTGGTGTTCGAGGTGGGCGTACACGAGGAATGCCGTACCCGAGTGTGATCGTGATTGTGGTTGTGGTTGTGGTTGTGGTTGTGATTGTGATTGCCGCATGCGATTGTGCGTCTGGCCTTCCTCGTTTCTGCTCGGCTGCCTACCTTTGGCATGGCGTGGGGGCTTGAATTGATGCCTCTACGGGGGCTTGCAGGGGAGGCCGTGATTGCAGCGGCGGCAGTGCCGGGCCCTGCTGCCTCCCGGCTGGCGCTACGGCGCAGCCCGCACCGCACGCCGCGTTGTTCTCCGGCAGTCCCCAACCATGGTGATGAGAGCCACATGCCTGAAGTGCATCTTGGCAACGCCGCCCGCCCGGCAGGTGGGCATCGGCGGGCGGCTGGATGCCACGCGAGCGCTGGTGACCCGCGGGTCGCTGGCTGCCTCGGCCGTGACCAGCCTGGGCTTCGACCACATGGACATGCTGGGCGACACGCTGCCGGTGCGTGCGGCGCATGCGCTGCATTTCGCGTAACCAACACAACAAAACAGAGCATGATGGAGCATGTCACGTGACCGCCCGCACGCCCGCCAGATGCCGGGCGGCACGCCGGCCGTCGGGTGCGGGCTTGTGCTTACTACGGGTATGTGGCGGCAGATTAAGGTGGCACGGGCTTGCCCCTCACCTTCTCGCCGCCATCAACACAGACACTACCGTACGGGCGGCACGCCTTGCCCCCTTGCCCCCTTGCCGGTGTTACTGCGCGCCGCTGACGTTCGGCCGCGCCCCGCCGTGCTGCGCCTGTCCGCACGCCGCAGAAGATCGCGGTGGAGAAGGCCGGCGTGATGCAGGCGGGGCGGCCCGTGGTGGTGGCCGCGCAGCCGGCCGACGCCATGGAGGCGCTGCGGGTACGACCGGCGCCAGGATGCGTCGTTGACGTACACGTGCCGTACGCATGCACATCGTGGCTTGCAACTGAGGTGTATGTGCACGCGCGGGTACCTGGCCGGACGCCATGGTTGCACTGCGGATATGGGCCCGGTGTGCCCAGCAAGGCAGGAAGGCATTGTTCGTCCCTCACCGCCTCACGCTGCCCCAAACAGCCCCGCAAGGGGTTTCGCGGGGGCGGCTTCGGTGGATGTGCACGGGCATGCGCACGGGCTAGAACCGCACCGCCGAAGTGTCATACATATGGTACACGTGAGGCGTGTTCCTCGCTGTTCCTGTGTCTGGACGCACAACCTCTCCCGTGTCCGCTCGTCCCCCGCAGGCGGTCGCCGCCCGTGTCGGTGCCCCCATAACCCAGCCGCCGCCGCTGCACGCCTACAGACTCGCGCCGCGCCGCCAGCCCGCGGCCGCCGCCATTACCGAGCAGCCGGCGGCGGGCCCCGGGCCAGGCTCTTCGGCGGCGCCGACAGCAGATGCGGCGGCGGAGGCGGCGGGCGTCACAGTTGGTCTGGGAGGCGAGCACATGCGGCTGAACGCGTCCCTGGCGGTGGCGCTGGCGGCGGAGTGGGAGCGCCAGTACGCGGCGGCGGTGGCGGCGGACGACGGCGGGCTGGCGGCGGCGGGACGGCACGTGGCGCTGCCGCCAGGCGGCCCGCCGGCGGCAGCGGCGGCGGCGCGGGCGGCGGCGGTGGGCGGCAGCCAACTGCCGGCCGAGTACGCGGCGGGGCTGGCGGGCGTGCGCTGGCCGGGCCGGAGCCAGGTGAGGGTTCCGTGACATGGATTGCGCTTCTCCCATGAACCTGATTGAACTATGGATTGCGCTTCTCCCATGTGGCCTTCGCGGAGGCCATACCCATGCTGCGGCCATCGCGGAGGCCATACCCATGCTGCTGCTGCGTGCGAAGTCGCCTCCGACCGCCGACCGACCCCGCGCCCGCAGGTGGTGGAGGACGCTGTGGTGGCGGCGGCCGGCGGCCGGCTGCTGTGGTACATTGACGGCGCGCACACGCCCGAGAGCATGGCCACCGTGGGGGCGTGGTTCGGCGAGGAGGTGCGGCGGAGGCGCGCCGGTGAGTGCACGCCGCCGTCCTACATACCTTGCCGTGCTGTGCCGTGCTGTACCGTGCGGAGGCGCGGAGGCGCCGCAGCAGCAGGTGGGCATGCCTCCAGCCGCCGCCAACCACGCGCAGCTGCTGCCAGTACCGGTATGGTCCCCACCCATTTCACCATGGCGCCACCCGCCACGTCCCCCAGCAGCGCCACCCGCCACGTCACACCCGTTTGCGTGCCACGCTCGCAGGCCCAGCGGCGGCGGCGGCGGCGCGCGACGCGGCCGTCCTGCTGTTCAACTGCATGAAGGAGCGCGAGCCCGAGGTGCTGCTGCCGGCGCTGGCGGAGGCGCTGGCGGCGGCGGGCGTCGCGCCCGGCGGCGCCGCCGCTGACGCCGGCGGCGCCGTCGAGCTGGCGGCGGCGGTGTTCACGCCCATGCTCTCCGGCGCAGGCGTGCTGCTTCCAGGCGCCGGCGCCGATGCCGGCGCCGCCGTGCCGTCGCCGTCGCCGCCGCCGCCGCGGGACCTGAGCTGGCAGCATCGGTGCCACGCCGCCTGGGCCGCCGCAGCCGGCGCCGGCGGCGCCGCCGCCGCCACCGCGCTGCCGCCGCTGGCGGCGGGGCCGGCGGTGGCGCCATCGCTGCCGCAGGCGCTCGAGGCGGTGCGGTCGGCGGCGGCCGCGGCTGGCTCCTCGGGCGCTACGATGCATGTGCTGGTGACGGGCAGCTTGTACCTGGTGGGGGACATGCTGAGGCTGCTGGGGGCGCCGCCCGAGTAGTGTATTCCTGCTCTCAAGGAAAGTAATCTAGTGACACGCACGCGGCACGTTCGTGGTGGTGGCGAGTGTGTTCATGTCGACGGAAGGGTAAGAGAAACATGCGACCCGGTATTCGAGGGGCTGGTGACGCGTCGGTGCTGGTGAGTGTTTGCATGTGGCGCGGGGAGTGCTAAGGCTGCTGGGGCTCTGACGAGTTCCGCGTTGCGCTGGGGAACTGGGAAACTGGCTGCAGCACTGGGGCCTGGGAACTGGCTGCAGCAAAGCGGCAAACGCGGTGGGTACCTGTGCCAATGCCGGTACGTCTCAGTCCGGTCCAGCCGACTGGGCGGCGCAGTCCCTATCTGCCCTGGTGGCGGCTGGCTAGTGCGCGGGGCAGCTAGCAGCTCGGCGGTGGCAACGGAGGGGCCAAGGCGGCCCGCGGGCGCCGCCGCCCGATGGAACAGGGAGGGGCGGTAGGGCGGGGCGCGTGGGGGAGCTCCGCCGTGCGCGGCTGGGCGTCGTTGCGAGGCGGGGGGGTGCACTGTGCCTGTCATGGGACGGTGGGAGGCACCGGAGAGGAGGGCCGGAGGGGCAGGACAACAAGGCGCCAGTGGCAAGCAGTAACTATCGAAGGAAGTCGCGAGGGCCAGAGCGTGGGTCGAGCACAGTGAAACTCGGGCGCCGAAGCGACCACGAGCGCCAGCGTGCGCGTGCGTGTGACGGGGAGGGGCGAGGGGGTTGGGGAGGAGCGGGGCCCTGGGCCCCTCGCTCGTCGCTTACGGCTTCCACACCGTTACAGTTTATGCGTCATGACTGGCGAGAGTTGGAGTGCAGCTGGTGGGCGGGCATACCACACCATCGTAAGTGCCGTGAGCAGCAGCGCTGGCGGCCCGGCGCCCGCGCCGCGCGTGCGTGTTTGTCGTGGATGAAGGGCGCAGCGCAGAGCTCGGCAGGGGGGCAGGCACCGGCCCGCGCCTGCTCGCGCCTGATCGCGGATTTGCCAGCACGGACCGAGGGTGATTTGCTCACATGGTTGGACCTGTTGGCACCTAGCGCGACTGTTGCGATGGTGCGATGGTGCGACGGTGCGACGTGCCAGGTCAACCGGTCGGGGGTCGGGCGTGTAAGCGGACGCAAGAGCTAACCAGCCCGGGCCCACAGCGCCGGTTGTTATGCGTCAAATGCACAAAGTACAGCAACCTGCCCCACAGGCATGAGGCGATGGATAGTGCAAGGCGTGTCTGGGTTGCATCATTGCGAGCAGGCGCGGGCTGGGGAGGGCCGGGGGACGCGCGAGTTGGGTGCGTGCCGTGTTCCAGCACGTCGCTTCCTCTGCGTGCTGCGGTTCCACGCTGCACAGGAAGGACGCAACGGCAGCGCATAGGCTGTCACCCTTATTGCTAGGCCCAACGCGCTGGGCAGGATGCTCAAGCACGCTGCCAAGCTCCTTCCCCTCGCCGGCACTACGCTGTGCGAGGGTGCCGCTGTGCAGCTCTCTAGCGTGCGCAACCTGAACTACTTCAACGCGCCCAACGGGCCGTCCGTGAAGCAAGTGAACATTGAGGACGAGTGGTATAACAGGCAGCGCAACCTGTTCCCGCTTTTGGAGAAGGAGCCCTACTACCCCGTGGACGTGTTCGTGGCGCCAAACGCGGTGGTCTGCGGCGACGTGGACATCTATGGAGGGGTGGGTCCCGACAGGCGGCACGCTGGGCTCTGTTGCCCATTCCAGCAGCACCTGGTCGCCATGACGCATGTGCCATGCGCTGTAGGCTTCCATCTTCTTCGGCGCGGTCCTGCGTGGCGACCTGAACAAAATCCGCTTGGGGAACCGCTCTACGGTGCTGGACCGCGCGGTCATCCACGCTGCCAGGTGCGGGATGTGCATGCGAAACCACCCTGCACCTGCACTGAGCGTGCATGGGCCCTTCGCAGGGCCGTGCCCACCGGGCTCAACGCCGCGACGCTGATTGGTGACCGCGTCACCATCGAGCCCTACTCGGTGCTCCGCTCGTGCCGCGTTGAGTCCAAATGCATCATCGGCGCGCGGTCGGTGCTGTGCGAGGGCTCGGTTATGGAGTCCGAGTCCATCCTGGCGCCCAACTCGGTCGTGCCGCCCGCACGCCGCATTCCTGCGGGCGAGCTGTGGGGTGGCAACCCCGCCAAGTTTATCCGCAAGCTCACAGACCACGAGGTGCGGCCGGGCGGCCCGCACAGGGTGGCGGCACGTCGCTGCGGGAAGGCCGTGGTTGCCAGCTGCCGAAGCAGCTGCGCCCTTTGCAACGGCCGGCTCTGGCTCTTACAGCGACGCCCGCACGCTCCCTGCTGCAAGGGGGACCCTACCGCTCACCACCAGCTGACGCTGGCTGGGTCACCGTGGCTCACCGCATCACTCGCCTCTGCTCGCCCCCTGCCCCACCTTCCCCCAGCGCGACCGCGTGCTCGACGACGTCGCGACCCACTACCACAACCTCGCGGCCATGTTCCGGCGCGAGGCCTTTGAGCACGGCACGTCGTGGCACGACGTGGAGTCGTGGCGCGCCAAGCTGGTGGAGCAGGTGCGCAGCTGCAGGCCGTTCTCATCGTTCGTGCCATGCGTCGTACCTGATCAGGGGCTGCCACACTAAGCGGCCCGCTCCCCTTTCCCATCCACGTCTGAGCAGGGCGAGTACCAGTGGATCAACTTCCGCGAGCAGAAGTACCTCATGCGCCTGCAGCACGAGGCCGAGGCGCTGGAGAAGCTGACGCACTGAGCGGCGCTGGCGGGCGGAAGCGGAGGCGGCTAGGGCGCACCCGCGGCCCGCATCAGGGCCAGGGGCCGCTGCTGGAGCTGGCGCGTTAAGCTCTGCGGACAGACGCAGTCGGAGCAGCGGACTTGGCGGGGTGTTTGGGCCGAAGCAGCGTGCGCAGCAGCAGCTGCGTTGGGAGCGGAGCCCGTCGTCCACGCACCCAGTCGGGCGCGGGAGGTGGAACTGGAGGGCTGAGCTGTCAGCTGCCAGCCAGCTAGCCAGCTAGCCGCGCCACGCCACGTGCCGCTGGCCGCAGTGGGGTGCCGGTGGGACGGCTCTGTTGAAGGCGCCACAGCGGCAGCAGCGGCCCCAGCAGCATCCGGAGCGGAGGCACGAGTCGCTGTGCGGCGGCGGCGGCCGCAGCCGCGACTGCCTGCGCATAAGCGGGCCGGCACGCTGCGCAGGCGCCATGGCAGCAGCTGCGAGCTGGGAGGGCAGCGCCATGCTGGCGGCTCGGAGCGTGCGGTTTGCGCGGACGGCATGTTCGGCATGGGGCGGGGCCCTCCTGGGCTGGGCTGGCCGATGCGGGCTCGCGCCGGCTCTTGGGTCGGGGGGTGGGGTGCCGTTGCGATGGGGCGCGGCGCTTGGCATTAGAGGTAGGAAAACACGGCAGTGGGTCGTGGCTGTGGCTTGTAGCTTGGCTTGTGGGGGCAGCTTGCAGCTGCGCGAGCCGGCGCTGAACTCGGGATAGGGGGTGGGATGGGGAGGTCGTGCGCTGGCGCCATGAGCTGGGCTGGTGTCGCGCAAAGCTTATCAACATGGCACGGGGTACGGGGCGCATACGGGGTTGTTGCGGCTGTTGGAGGCATGGCGCTTGGGTTGGTCTGGCGGCCGACTGCCACCCAATGTCTTGTAAATGCCTCTCTCAGGACCCACGCCCCCATGCGAAAGCATCCCTGCTCTTCCAAGTAGCGGCAGGTGCCCCGTCCGAAGGTGTGCAGGCAGCCGTCCGCTGGACACAACAGCATACGTTCCCCGTGCGCAGCGCGGCCGTCAGGTTCGCTGGGCAGTCCAACACGGTCCAACAGCCAGCTTTGATCACACACTTGATCACCGAAAGCAAGTCAAGTCAGCAGCTGTCAAGTCAGCAGCTGTCAAGTCAGCACTCAGCAGCACCGGGCGCACAAGCGACGGCCACTCACAACTCTGTTGCCGCGTCAACCGCGCAAGTCCGTCATGCAGCTGCGAATTTGGAGCGAGTTGCCGCGTAGCCAAGCCCAACGGGCCTTCAGCAAGTTTGCATCCCCTAGTAAGGGGGCGGGTGCAACCCCAAGGCGCTTCAACCTTGCTTTGGAAGCCTCAAGCCACAGCGTCTTTGTAATACATAGTCAACAGTGCCTGCTGCGCAGCCCCCCCTCGCCCCTCGCAGCGTGCAGCCGCAACACACCCCTGCGCCAGAGCCCACACTGCCTCCTGCCGAAGGCACTCAGCCCCCCCAGAAGCTGCCTGCACAGCGCCCCACAGCGCAACGGGCGCGCGTTGCAGGGCCCACTACTGCACCAGCAGCGGACACACCGGCGCGCCGGGGTCAGCAGGCCCCTGCGCAGCGAGCGGCCCTCGTATCTTTAGTCGACGCCATCGATACGTCGCTATAGACAAAGATACGAGGGCTGGCCGCAGGCCAGCAGGCCCCTGCGCGGTGGCCCCTGGCCCACGAGCCTCCCTAGTGCACTGGCCGCAGGAAGAGCGTGGCGTTGGGCACCAGCCCCCCCGCCGCCAGCGTCTCGGCGTCGTCGGTGTAGGCGCGCGCCGGGAAGGCGCTGCGTATCTCGAACCGCACCGCCGCCTGGCCGGCCTTGGCGTGGTGCGCCGCGATGCAGGCGCGCAGCGAGCCGATGGTGTCGTCGTGGCGCAGCTTGAGGATGAAGGTCTGCTTGCCGTCCACGGACTTGACCTGGGGGGTGGGGTGGGGGACGGGGGAGGAGTGGAGGAGGGAGAGTTGGGTTCGTGTGTGCGGTCAGCAGGCCCGAGCGAGGAGGAGCCTAGCGCAGCGGCGTGTGGGCGCGTTGGGATGTCGGCATCCAGTTGAGCGCCGGCATCCCCACGGCCTGTTCCCGCCACGCCACGGCTCGTTCCCGCCGCAGCCCGCAACCCCCAGTAGCCCCACAGTGCATCAAAGCTCGCACTCAGAACGCCCCCCCCCCGCGCCTGCAACCGCGCCTTCGCCCGCACGCCTGACGCCCCCGCGCCACGCACCTGCAGCGTCGTGACCTCGGTCTGCGGCACCGTGCCCTCCCTTGACGGCGGAGGCAGCGACGGCCCCACGTGGTTGCGCTGCAGCGTCGACAGCAGCGCGTCCACGGGCGTCGCGATGAGCGCGACGTCGGCCTTGCCGTCGCCGCCGCCAGCACCGCCGCCGCCGCCGCCATCCAGCATGCGCCCCACGTCTGACCGGATCTCGATCACGCGGCCGTTCTTGATCACGGCCTGTGGCAGCCGGCTCAGGAACTTGTCCCGCGACATCGGCTCGCCGCCGCCGGCACCGTTGGCTTCGATCTCGCCCCACGTGTGGATGCCGCCGCCGCCAGCGGCGGCAGCGCCGCCGCCGGGCCGCCGCACGGGGCTGCTGTCGATGCTGTCGTGCGTACGATCCACGACGCGCAGCGGCACGCCGTCGGGGAAGTCGCGCTTTAGCACGTACGGAAAATAACCGTCGAGGATGTCACGGAGTACGGCGGCGGTCGCGGGGTCGTTGAAGGGTTTCGCGGGCAGGTTGTGGATCTGTAGCCCGTCGCGGAAGACCACCAGGTTGACTGGATTCTGCATCGCGAGCACGTGCTGGCCGTTGCCGTCGCTAACGACCTTGCCGCAACCGTCACCCGCCAGGTCGTTGAGCTCGTCCACCTTGCTCTCCAGCTCCGACAGCGGCACCGGCAGCCGCGGCCGCGACGGCGTCGGGCCCGGGCGCGGCGCCGCAGCCGACGAGGAGGCGGCCGAGCTAGAGCTGGCGGCGGCGGGCACCGGCGGAGCGGAGTAGCTGCCGCTCCGCTTGGGCGCGGCTGCCGGCGCAGCGGAGGATGAGGATGATACTGATGATGAGGGACCTGGCTCGTCGCGGCCCGGCGGCACCGCCGACGGCACCGCCGATGCGTCGCCGGCACGATTAAGCGCGGCCGCTGCCGCCGCTGTCAGCCCATGGCTGGCGGCGGGGTGACTACGGCTCCGCTCCACGCCCCCAGACGCCCCTGCCGGCGCCGCAGGCCCTCCTGCCCCGGGAGCTGCTACCGCCGCCGCCTCCGACGACGGTCCTGGCGCCGCGCCGGAGTGGCTCCGCCGCCGCGCCGCGCCGTCGACTGGCTGCTGCGGCAGCGGCTGCGGCTGCGGCGCCGCCGAGCCAGCGGCGGCGCGGGCGGCGCGCCCCGCAGACGACGCCGACGCGGGCCCAGCGCCGGAGGCTGCCCTGCCGCCGGAGGCCGCCGCTGCCTGGGGCGCACTGACCGAGGGCGCGCCCGAGGGGCCAAAGCCCTGCGCCGCTAGCTCCGCCTCGGCCTCGGGCTCCCCCATCCACACTAGGCCGTAGTCGTTGAGGAAGGCCTTCATCTGCGGATGGAGAGGGGCGCGAGGATAGAGGCGGCAGGCGAAGGCAGTTGCAGGCGTGTGCGGGCGGTTGCATTGCGTGTGCTCATTAGTAATGGAAAGCAATAGAGTAACACGTGTATGCTCATGTGAAATGGAAAGCAATAGAGTGACACGTGTGTGCTCCTGGAGTTGGCGCTGGAGGGAGGCGAGGGTGTGCAGCGGTCCATCGCAGGGCCCAGCGTGCCACACCGCCGCGCTCGGGCTCCAGGGCACCCGCAAGGGCGGGCCCATGGCTCAGGCCCGCTGCTGACGCCGCATGCTGGGCTGACTGCACCCGCGGACGCCGCAGCTGGCTACGACGACACCGCAGGGGCTACGCCGCGTGCACCGGGATTGCATGCGGTTTGGGCGAGGACGCGTGCAGCGACCCAAGGACAGCCCTGCATCCCGGCCGCTACGCTGCAACGCCCCGGCCTTGCTCCGCCGGTAATTCGAGAAGAGGCTCCAAGCTGAACCCCACCGATCAGCGTGTGCACACGTTCGCAGGGGCGCCAGACGCATCCTGCCGCCCCAGGGCAAGCCCCAAGCCCTGCGCGCTGCGCCCCACGGGCGCCACGCACCTCGGCCACCTGCTTCCACGCGTACTTAAGCTGCGCACGCAGCCTCGAGTTCTCGGCGCGCAGGTGCATGACCGCCGGCGCGTCGCCCCGCGGCTCGATGGCCGACACGGCGCGCTTGGCAATCTCGTCCTCCGCCACGCGGAGTTTGCTCTTGAGGGCGGCATTGTCGGCATGCACCTGCTCCAGCTGGCGCTGCCGCTCCCGCATGTCTCGCTCCAGGCCCGCCAGGCGCTTGGCCATGGAGGAGATGAGATCCGAGGCCTCCACGCCGTTGTTGGCCCCGCCCGCGCGGCCGGGCGGGCCGTGGGCCGCGGCGTGGGGTTCGGAGGGGCCGTGGGAGGATGGGGGCGGTCGCGGCGGGGGGTCCCGCCGGAGCTGCGCCAGAATGTTCCTGCTAACCAGGTCATCCACGTTGGTGGGCCCGGGCGCCGCTGGGGAGATGCGCTTGCGGTAGAGGCCAGAGTCGGCCATGGCGATGCGCAGGTCGCCGCGTGCTCGCTAGGCGTGCCGATTGCAGGAGAGCCTACAAAAGATACATTTTAATGCGGCATGGCACTGCTGCTGTTGGCAGTGGCGTTGAAGTTGAAGGGCGAACTTCGACGAGCAGGCTTCCAGTTTATAGAATAAGTAATTCAATTGGTTCTTGCTGCTGGTTCTCGCTTGGGGCGTTGCTAGGTTTGGGCGTTGCTAGGGTTGGTCGCTGTCAACCAGGGGCAGCACGGCAATCGCAAAGTTGACGCGAATTGCGTCCGCTGAGGCCGGTTGCGACCTTATACGCCCCGCCACGCCATAAAGCACCACACCTGAAGCCCACACTCCAGTCTACTGTCGTTCCACACCTCCGCACCTGTAAACGTGATTTCAAGCTATGGTCGGCCACGCGAACGGCCACTCTGCTGCCCCCGTGGCTGGCGCTATGACAGCGGTGTTCCCGGAGGCTCACACGCCTCTTGCAGCTGCTGACCCTGAGGTGTACGCGCTGATCGAGGATGAGAAGGCGCGTCAATGGTAAGGCTCGTGTGACGTGCGCCTTCGTTGGGTTCAATTGCCGCGACCAATGCTGTTGCCGTCGGTGGTGCGGTGAGATCCGGGTCGGCCGCCCGGTGACAGGCCGCGCGGCCCGTCGCGGGACCATCGCCGAGTGTAACAGCCTCCTCCTCCTGTCGAGCCCCTCCGTAGGAAGGGCATCGAGCTCATCGCCTCGGAGAACTTCACGTCGCTGCCGGTGATGGAGGCGCTCGGCTCTTGCCTCACTAACAAGTACTCGGAGGGCCAGCCCGGCGCCCGGTACTATGGTGGCAACGAGAACATCGACAAGATTGAGCTGCTCTGCAAGAAGCGCGCTCTTGAAGCGTTCCAGCTGTCGGCCGATGAATGGGGCGTCAATGTGCAGCCTTACTCCGGCAGGTGCGTCCTGCAGACGGCTTCTTCTGCCGCTCTCATAAAACGAGTTGTACCAGCTGATGCTCTGTAGCTCGGGGACGTCAGCGGCCTCCACGGCCTGCTGCTGCCGACCGTGCTGCCACGTCGCCCAGCCCCCCCCCCTCCCCGGTCACGGCCGCGACCCTGCGTATTCGTGGCCACCCTGTCTCGTAGCCAGCCCCTTACCCCTGTCATTATTCCTCTCCATCCTGCCGCTCTTCAACCACAGCCCTGCCAACTTCGCGGTCTACACGGCGCTGCTGCAGCCCCACGACCGCATCATGGGCCTGGACCTGCCTAGCGGCGGCCACCTGACGCACGGCTACTACACGCAGGTACATGCTTTGCCGCCGCAGCGCGTAGCACATTCTCGGCTCTGCGCCGTTGCTGCGTGCCCGCTCTTGCGTGCTGGGCTGCTGTCCATTTTCCGACCGTCAGCTCTGGGATATCACCCACCCGTGCTTGGTCTGATATCCCCCGTCCCGGCTGCTGCGCGTCCTCGCAGGGCAAGAAGATCAGCGCCACTTCGATCTTCTTCGAGTCTCTGCCCTACAAGCTGAACCCCCAGGTACGCGGAGTAGCGGCCCCGCCTGAGCGGGGCCCAAGACATGATCGTCTAGTAGCGGGAACACGGCTCGAAGACGGCGGCCGCTTAGGGGCGGCGTGGCTGCCCCAGCGCACATGTCGAAGGCCTAGCACGCCTAAGCCGAGTGCCTTGCCCTCATACTGGTGTTGGAAGCTGCAGCATGCCGTACCCTCAGCCGGAACCTAAGCAACGGACCGAGTTCCAAGCCAGGAATCCTAGGCCAAGCCCTTAACTCGGGTAGCACCGCACTACGCGGCGTCCCCACCATGATGCGATAGGCCGTGCATACATGGATTGCCACGAGGGCATGCCCCATGGAATGCATGGCGCATTGTGACCGCTCGGCCTGGGCGCCTAACCTACCGGGCGCGCCCCACTACCTCGCCCTACCACAGACCGGCCTGGTGGACATGGACCGGCTAGAGGAGAAGGCCATTGAGTACCGCCCCAAGATGATCATCTGCGGCGCCTCGGCCTACCCGCGCGACTGGGATTACGCTCGCTTCCGCGAGATTGCCGACAAGGTCGGCGCGCTGCTCATGGTGGACATGGCGCACATCAGGTGCGGCGTGCCGTGCTTGCATCGCATGGGGTGAAAATAGCCGCACAGGAGAGGAAAAGCCGCGCAGGAGTGGAAGTATGATGGCTGCGCGGACGGGGTAGCGCGTCGGGTGTGTGGTGTCTTGGGATGGCGCCGGGGCAGGCAATGTGCGTCTGCTGACGGCTGTGTGCGTCCCTGCCCTCCCGCTCGCCCTGCTGTCGCGGCCCCGCAGCGGCCTAGTGGCTGCCGGCACGCTGGCCTCGCCCTTTGAGCTGGCCGACATTGTGACCACCACCACGCACAAGTCGCTGCGCGGGCCGCGCGCCGGCATGATCTTCTTCCGCCGGGTGGGTGGCCCTGGAAAGCCCGGTGGTCCCGTGTGAATGGGCCACCGGCGGCCCATCGGCCGCCGACGGAACGGCCTTCCCTGTTGACTTTGCGGGCAGCGCCACTGTCGATCGCAGCCGTTTGCCAATCCCCAACCCCCTACCCATGGATGACCCGTGCAGGGCCCCAAGCCCGCCGCCCGTCTGGCCAAGGGCGAGGTGGAGGGCGAGGCGGTGTACGACTTTGAGGACCGCATCAACTTCGCCGTGTTCCCCTCGCTCCAGGGCGGGCCGCACAACCACCAGGTGCGCTCAGTGAGAAAGAGGTTTTGCAGAACACTAAAGGGCCGGCGCAAGGCAGCGTCTAAATAAGGCGGGTGCTGGTTCAATCGGCTGGGGTACGAGCTCCAGATGTGTGTCAGGGACGAGCGCCGATATCAGCCAGCGCAGTCCTGCGCGCTGCGGGCCAGGAGCTGGGCACTGTTAATGACTACACGCCTGTGCGATTCCTGCTGTCCCCCAGATCGGTGCTCTGGCTGTGGCGCTCAAGCACGTGGCCTCGCCGGAGTTCAAGCAGTACTCGACGCAGGTGCGGGCAGCAGGCGACGAAGCGGTGCACGGCGCGGTACTGGCTCCAGCGGAAGCACGCAGTTTCCACCGCAACCGGGCCGCACTCTTGAGGCGCGCCTTATTGCCTGGATCAAGGGCCGTCCCTCACCGTCGCTGCGCCTCAAGCTCACGTTGAGCTCGTTGCAAACCTCCTCTCCCCCCTTGCCCATCTCCCCAACCCCAGGTTGTGGCCAACTGCCGCTCGCTGGCCAATGCGCTGCTCAAGCGCGGCTACAAGCTGGTGACTGACGGCACCGACAACCACCTCATTCTGTGGGACCTGCGCCCCGAGGGCGTCACGGGCAGCAAGATGGAGAAGGCCTGCGACCTGTGCCACATCACGCTCAACAAGAACGCGGTCGTGGGCGACCTGTCGGCCATGAACCCCGGCGGCGTGCGCATCGGTGAGCGCCGGCACGAGCAGGGTTTTCGCTGGCGGGCTGGGCGCAGGACATGCCTGAGGCCTGAGTGACAGCAGGTCAGCACAGTCATGCTTTGTTCAACTGCATGAAGCCGTGCCGCATGCCGGCAACCGGAGTCTTGTGGCGCGGGCCGAGGTCCCCGCTTTGGCAAGCGTTGCTGAACAGTTTGTGGGCTTTTTGGCGCTACCCTCGCAGGCACGCCGGCCATGTCGTCGCGCGGCCTGACGGAGAAGGACTGGGAGGACATTGCCGGCTTCCTGCACGAGGTGCTGGAGCTGTGCAAGGCGGTGCAGGTGCGCACCGTCTCAGAACGAGCTTATCCTTGCGTGTGACAGCAGGTCGGGCTTTGTTTAGATGCGCACCGCGGTACGGGTGCGGCAGGGCCTGGGGCCCCGACGGCACACATCGGGACACACGGGCTGTCAGCGCCTGGGCCACGAATTGCATGCAGCGCACGCATGCGGCCATGGCGCAAGGTCTGTGGCTGCAGCCGAGGGGCACGCGTCAGTGCGCTGGCCCTGGGGGCTTCAACAGGAAACCCTCCCGGTGGATGGACTCTTAGACCTTCCTGCTGGCCTCTTGCACCCCTCCCCCCTCAGGGCACCACGGGCAAGGCCATCAAGGACTTCGTCAAGGGCCTGGAGGGCCACGCCGGCATCGCCGACATTCGGTCGCGCGTGGAGGCTTGGGCCAGCCGCTTCCCCATGCCCGGCTTCGTTGCGCCCGGCGCGAAGGCGTAAGCTGCCAGACCCTGCGACGTGAATGTTGCGGCCCCCGGCCGGCGCTCAGTTTTGAGCCGCGCCGGCGCGTGGGCCGTGGGAAGCCAAGACATGGGGCGCGGAGTGCTCCGCGCCGGCGCCAAGACGGCAGGGGCGCTGATCATAAGGCAGCGGGCGCGGAGCGCCAGCCCTGCAGCGGCGGGCTGGAGCCCGCCTGGGCAACGCGGGACGAGTTGGGCCTGAGGGGAGCGCTGGCAGCTGCAGATTGGCGGCTGCCCAACTTCCGAGCGGTAGGGGTGCTAAGGGCGAGAGGGATGACGTTGACCGGGGCCGGTTGGCCGGCAGGGTAGGTGTAGCTGGCGATGACGGCAGCGGCTAGGCGCCCAACGGCGCGCAGGTGAAGATAGTAGGGCGGGGGTATTGCGTGTTCGCGTGACGTGGTGTGATGCGACGTGACGTGCGACGTTTGCGGCGGCGTTGGGGCGGCGGCAGGCCTGATGCGGCCCGGGCCATTGGCGGCGCTTGCGGAACGTATCCCGTCGCGTGAGCCGGCGCTGCCTCTGCCCTTGCGTCACGGAGGCTTGTGCTCCGCCCTTCGCCCCTGCGTGTATCGGTACCGGTATGGTATTCTTTTTGGGGCGTTTGCTCGGCCGGGTGGTGGCCTCGCGCCTTGACCGGCGTGATGTGGCGGACACTCTTCATTGCATTTCGGGACGGCTGCGCGGCGGCATGCATTCCGGAACGGTTGCGCGGCGGTGTGTCTCGAACAACCGTGCCCGTGACCTCGGTAACACTGACGCCATGCGTTGCCTCGGTCTGTCGTGCCGGGCGCCTTGCGCGCCATAGCCTGTGACGCGGCGGCGATCCGTGACTCCCTGGGCGTCGATGCGTGCCGCCGGGGCTTGGACGTGCGACCAACGCTCACCTGTCGTGCGAGAGGTACCGATGAGACGGCCCACGGTGTTGCAGTGGACTGCCATGACAGGCTTAGCAGCATACGGTGGTGACCGTGCAGCTCATGCCGCTCACTCAGCGTGCATGCACCCGCATTATGGCCAGCATGCCAAACACGCAAGCTGTATGGCCGACGCAGCAGGCAGGGGCCATTGCCAGGGCGCAGCGCATCAAGGGCCACGCAAGGACGCACGGCGCCCAACAACACACATGTACATACCATACCGTTATCACGTCCTGTCCACGCTGCCGGATCACGCTACGACATGGGTGCGATCTGGGTCTGGCTACAAGGCTTACTGCCGATGCCCCTAAGCAAGCGCCGCAGCAGGTGCTTCCCCCTTACCGCCCCGCCATCGTGCGGCCCCGGCCACTTGCTTTCGCAGGGGTGAGATGGTCCGTTGTCTCTAAGCCGCTTGCATACATGTTTCTGGCGCAGCAGAACACCTGCTGTGACCTCTGCCGGGTGGACCCATGAAAATGGTGAGCAGTGTGTCGTGGGCCACCTGGTGGGTCAGTGTGGGCCCCTGGTCTAGGCGCGCCGCCACGGCCGCCCATCAAGCAATCGTGCCCTAACATGGTGTCCCCTGCAAGAGTAGGTGTTTCCGCATGCGGCCATAACAAGCCGCGACGGAGGTTCACGGCTTGGGCCATGTGCATTCGAGGACATGTGCTGCATGTTTGCGAGGCGACACCATGCCGTTGGCTTCCAGCTATGCACAAATTGCAGGTCAACGTTTCGCTTGGGTCGCATGCAGGCAGCCAACGGCAGGCCCCCCAATAAACTTGCAACAGTGGTTGGAGGCAACTGGCAAACTAGCCCTGGATCCGCGGATTCTTCATGTCAATTGAGCTATTGATGCTTGTCGCTATCGCTATGTGGGAAAAGATCTAGGTGAGGCCATTGCACGCAATTTGCCGAACAATCGCATCTCGGGCGCGTCTTGTCTCGGCACTGCTCGCTTCCCAAAGGCATACACTGTATACATACATATCCGTGTCCTGCACCCAGTACTCGTAAAGATGTCGGCCTTCACGAGCGCCAAGCCGCAGATGGCGACTGGTGTGCAGTCGTCGACCAAGGCGAACCGCGCCGCTGCGATCTCGCGGCTGAGCCGCGGTGCCTCGGCTCGTGCCGTGGCGCCGTTCACCAGGGCCTCCGGTCGCTGCTCCGTTGTCGTCATGGCCGCTGCCGCGACCGCCCCCGCCTCGGGCAAGTCCGTTGCCGACGCCCTCAAGCCCAATGCCATCGCCCGCGTGCCGGCGACGCAGCAGAAGCAGACGGCCATCATCACCGGCGCCTCGTCGGGCCTGGGCCTGAACGCTGCCAAGGCCCTGGCGGCCACGGGCGAGTGGCACGTCGTCATGGCCTGCCGCGACTTCCTCAAGGCCGAGAAGGCGGCCAAGGCCATCGGCATGCCCGCCGGCTCCTACTCCATCCTGCACCTGGACCTGTCGTCGCTCGAGTCGGTGCGCCAGTTCGTGGCCAACTTCAAGGCCACGGGCCGCCGCCTGGACGCGCTAGTGTGCAACGCCGCCGTCTACCTGCCCACCGCCAAGGAGCCCCGCTTCACCGCCGACGGCTTTGAGATCTCGGTCGGCACCAACCATCTCGGCCACTTCCTGCTGTCCAACATGCTGCTGGACGACCTGAAGAACGCGCCCAACAAGCAGCCCCGCTGCGTCATCGTCGGCTCCATCACCGGCAACACTAACACCCTGGCCGGCAACGTAAGCCGCCCAGCCTACTGCCACCAAGCCGCCCTGGCAGCGCACGCCGCCCAGCCGCCCGATAGCACGCCGCGCACTCGTTGTCGTTCGCCTGCCTGCCACCTGCCTTCGGCTCATCCCCATGCCTATCCCCTGCCCCGCCCCCCACAGGTGCCACCCAAGGCCAACCTGGGCGACCTGTCCGGCCTGGCCGCTGGCGTGCCCGCGGGTAACCCCATGATGGACGGCCAGGCGTTCGATGGCGCCAAGGCCTACAAGGACTCCAAGGTCGGCTTGGTTTACAGCGGGGCAACGGGTCAGGCTGGAGGGGCTCGGCTTTCTGGGGCTGGCGAAGCCCGTCCATTGATTGCGTGGCGAGTACGCAGGCCGCTAGGGGCATCGGCTCGGGGGCGCAGAGTGTCGCAGGCGTCATGAAGGCCAGGGGAGATGTCTTCCAATCAAGGCCGATCGTCGCGTACCTGTCACTGACTTCCAGCCTGGTTCTATTTTTAAAGGCCGATCGTCGCTGATCAGCCGTGATCAACACTGAGATCAACCCCCACCCATCCCCTCCCGCCCGATCCGCAGGTTGCCTGCATGATGACCGTGCGCCAGATGCACCAGCGCTTCCACGAGAGCACCGGCATCACGTTCGCCTCGCTGTACCCCGGCTGCATCGCCGAGACGGGCCTGTTTCGCGAGCACTACGGCCTCTTCAAGACGCTCTTCCCGCCGTTCCAGAAGTACGTGACCAAGGGCTACGTCAGCGAGGAGGAGGCCGGCCGCCGCCTTGCGCAGGTGGGTGGGCCCTGGGGCCTGGCGCCGAGGGTCTGGGTCGGGACCGGCGGATAGGGACGCGGCCCGCATAGGATGGCACCGACCTCGCATCATTCGCTGCCGCCAGAAAAAGCCTCTGCGTGCTTGAGTGCTTGAGTCGGCGTGTGCGGGCTGGGCCGGTGTGCGCTGGCATGCCTTCGTGAGATGCTGGCGGTCCTGGTCCTCACGATGCTCGCGCTGCATCCCCTCCCCTCGCCCGGCAGGTGGTGTCTGACCCCAAGCTGGACCGCAGCGGCGCCTACTGGTCGTGGTCCAACAGCACCGGCTCGTTCGAGAACCAGGTGCGTGAGACCGCCTCCCCCAGGCCATGTCTTGATGCGAGACCTAGTGACGCCCCGCGACGAGATCCGCGTGTGGATGAGGGCGTGGCCGCTGGGGTTGGGGGATCGCCGTCGGCGGTGAGGGGCCGCCGTCGCGCGGCACCCAGGCGACGGCAGGGCTGCCGCTGCCGCGGTGTCGTGCGCCAGGCCAGACCGCTCAGCCGCTGGGTTTCCCGCCGCTGAACTTCTCGCCCTGGCCCTGTGGCTGAGCAGGTGTCTGAGGAGGTGGCGGACGACACCAAGGCCTCCAAGCTGTGGGACCTGAGCGCCAAGCTGGTCGGCCTGAGCGCGTGAGCGACACGAACTGAGCGCCCGCGCGGCGCGCGACGCCCTCGATGGCCATCCGGCGCGCCTCAGTAGCCCTGTGTCGGCGCTGCACAAGCGGGCCAGGGCGGGAGCTGGGGTTGGCCCGGCGGCGGACTGAATCAGGGATTGGGCTGCCTGGATGTTGGCGGCCGTATGCCGTGTGCGCACTCGGCAACAGCAGCAGGAGCGGGTTGGTGAGCGGCAGGGGACGTGCGAGCGGCCGGGCATGTGATGCGAGGGAATAAGATATGATGGGTCAAGGAGCGGGCTGGCCGGCGCGCCCCCGGCCGCCAGGGGTTGCGCAAGTCATTTTGAGCAACGGGATTGGTCCAGCGGTGTGTTGCGGCCAGCCAGCCATCCAGCCAGGCAGCCGCAACCGTGATTAGCCGCAGGCAAATGCGCCGAGGCTGGCGTAAGATTCCTTTTTGTAGAACTGTGGAGCATACTGCGTTGAATAAGCCAATGCCGCGCACCGACGACTGTACCGGCGTGGTGCCCATACCAGGCATGTGTAACGGAGGAGATCAGAGGTCACAAGCGTTGCGAAGCTGGCACGTACTGTTCCCCGCTAATGGTCATATTGACCCGCGCTTGCTGTGCAACAATCCAAACTAGGTCCAGGATTGGCAAGGTGCTGTGGGGCCATGGAGCTGCAACGTGAAACGCAGTGCGTTGACATGCGCCGCTCGCTGGTCGTGCTTGACGCCACAATTGCTGCATCACTGCCAGCGCGCCCGACGCAACAGGGGGACGCAGTGCGCAGGGGCCATCGCCGGGCAGCAACAGAGGAGCAGGCAGGGAAAGGAGGGGGCTGTAGTGGGATTGCTTTGAGTTCAATTATGACGTCCCTGCCCGTGTCGCGCGGCCGGCCGGTGCGGGCGCCAGGGCCGCGCCAGCCTCCACCAGCAGCCGGCCAGCGCATGCGCACAGGCGTACACTAGCATAGAAGTAAGAGCGGAGCACAGCGTACGCATTTCGCCCCGATTGACAGGTTCGCTCCCGGTTGCGTGCGGGGATGGGCTTGGGCGCCGCGCCAGCGGCCCACAATGCAGCATTGTAACAGCCGCTCTTGTCAACGCCACACCAGCACGGACCAGCTATACCATATCTTCCTTTTGGTGAGCAGGGTCCCTCCACCGCTGTTGCTCGCATTGCTGGTTGCCACTACCGGTTGCCTTCACCCCTAACGTTCAAGTCGGAGAGATGGGTGTAACCCTGTTCATTCAAGATCCAACAGAAAGCGTACGCATTTGCGGGAGTCGTGGCTCGCCGGCCTTGGCTTTACGGCGACACACGTGCCCCGCACGGGCGAACCGCGCATGCGGGGCGCGCGAACCAGCCGTTGCCGGGGCATGTCACAGGAGGGGCCCCTAGGCCGTTGCCCCGCCAGCACGGCCAAGGGTCGAGCAAGCGGCCCTGCCGAGAGGCGCATGTACACGACCTTAGTACATTTGCTTCCAGACGCGTCGGAGGTTCACAGCGCCGACAAGGTACACCTGGATACATGTGCAGATGTGACATGGTCGCGAGGCGACGCAAAGAACTTTGCGGCCAGCCAAATCCAATGCGCGAATTTGATAGAGGTGATAGAGGCGTTCGTTTCAGCTCGATGCAGGCCTTCCGCAGCCAACACTTCAGATTGAAACCGCGCAAACCGGCCACGTGTGGTTCTTGGCACAGCGACCGCTTGACATCACTCGAAATGAAACGTTCCTACCTACACTACCCTTGTGCCGTCGAGCAAATGGTTTCGGTCTTTGGCACTTTTGTGTCACAACGGGCCGAGCGTTGCATGTTAGGCGCTCGGGCTGCATACCCGCGCTACCTGCCATTCTGTGGTACATGAAAGCGACTAGCGAGTTGTCCTGCACAACCTCTAGCAGGCAGGCGTCCTAGGCTTTGGACTCGTCCCACGGCGGCGTGAGGCAGGTTAGTTGTCTGCACGCACGCGTTTTCCCTTGCACCATTGATGAATCTCTGCACGCACCACCGTCAATTTACGGTTATGCCGCAATAAGGAAAACATATGTTCGGGTTCGGGGGGCCTACGTGCCCGCCGCCGCTCGTAACTCGTCCAACCCTCGGCTTCAACCATACTGCCGCTCGGTCGTTACCCAATCCCTTGCCCAATCCCTTGCCCTTACCGCATCTATGGTCAAAAAGCTAACAGGCAGCAGCAGTCGACGACAGCACAAAACGCTGCCCAAACACTGCAACGTTCTAGCAAGGGCCTCGGCGACTGCCGATACACGCTCGAAGCTACCGCGACGCTCGCGACCTGACACTTGCTACACGCGCCAGCGAGCGCCAACAATCACTTTATTGGTGCCGTGCACTACGAAGGCGCAGCATTCGGCGCAGCATCCACACCTCCCGCCGGCGTTGGTAAGCTCCATGCCTTGCGACGCATGGGAAGCGCTCTTACAATTGCATATTGACGCTGCTAGAAGCCCACCTTTGACGATAGGCAAGCACAACAGGGACGTACGCCCACATGTCCGCAGCACCCACACATAACACGGCAAGACCTCGGGTTGGGCTTGACGTCAGCCGCAGTCCTCGGGGACTGCAGAGCTCGCCATGGAGCGCCGAGCGCGGACGCTCGCGTTGACGTTGCTCGTCTTCGCCGCGGCGCTCTGCCTTCTCTCCTTGCGATGGACGCGGCCTGCGGCGGAGCCGACACCCCCGACTCGCGAAGCTGCGCAACGCCGACGCATGATCGAGGAGGTTGATGCGGCGCTGGCGGCGCGGCGAAGTACGTTTCGCCGGTGTCTGCTTAGTATGACGTGACTGTTGGGCGCAACTTAACCAGATGCACGTCCCCTTCAGACATGACGCCAGCCCACTTCGCGAGCCTCGCCATTGACCTAGCCGTGTTCAGCTACTCACACGCCGGCCTCTTTTGGCGCCCGGCTGCGCAGGCACGCAGGCGGTGCGGTCCCCGCCGCCCAAGCCGCCGTCGCCCAAGCCACCATCGCCATCCCCGCCTTCGCCGCGGCCGCCCTTGCCGCGGCCGCCCTCACCCAAGCCGCCCTCGCCCCCACGTCTGCCCCCACCCTCCCCTCGGCCCCCACCGCCGCCGCCCTCGCCCCGGCCGCCCCGGCCCCCGCCACCCAGCCCGCGGCCGCCGCCCTCCCCTCGGCCCTCCCCACCGCCGCCCCCCCGGCCCCGCCCGCCCCGGTCGCCGGCCAACTTCCGCGTCGGCGGATCCAAGGGCGGATTCTGTTTCTTCAGGTGAGGTAGATCAACAAGAACCAGATCTGGATTCCGCTCCAGGCGCTTCCTCAGTGACCCCACCGCAACACTCAGGCCGTTGGCGGCGCGGCCGTCCACCGTCCCCATGGACTGGCACGCGCAGATCGCCACGCCGTGCGCTGCGTAATGCCCGGCCCAACATCTCGCCCACATTCTTCATCACGAAACCCAAACTGCTCTGCCGCGCAGCACGGACGACGCCGATGATAACATCCACTGCCAGGTGCGCCTTCCACAACAGCTGCTACATTTCTACACGATTGCGTAACAACAGTTGCCATATCTCTGATTGATGACTTGTTGCACACCTTGCTCGCTATGTCGCCGCCGCGGCCACCCGCTTCCGGGCAGCCGCCTTCGGGCAACTGACCGCTTGGGCCCGCGCTCCATCCACGCCCTCGTACCTCGCCATCCCCCAGCCGCCCGCCCAGCCCTCGGTCCCCCTCAGCCGGCCTCCGCATTATCCCACCAGCACCCACCAGCCTGCCCACTAAGTGACTTGCCTACAAAACTAAACTAACCGCCCAACGACCACGCGCCCTCAGGGCCGGCGCTGCGGCGCACTGTACGCCAACGTCTTCAAAATGGCCATATCGATGGGTCCCGCGGTACGCGCGTGGTCGTGGTGGCAGGTTGTCAGGCCAGAGGCTGCGGCCATGTTCCACGCCTGCCTCCCCTGAAGCCGGCCCTAGGCGACTTCGGCGTGGGCTTGGCCTCGTGATCATCAACTCGAGCGCCTCCTGGCGCCTGCCGCCGCCCCTCGCATCCGCCCACCGCAGGACGCCGACGGCATCCTCGCGGTCGGCACCTTCAGCTCCGGCTCCCATGCCAAGTGCGTTAAGCGTCGCGAGGCGGCGAGCGCACCCGGCTACTGCGGGCCGGCGTACGGCACCGTACAGCGTTCGGTTCTGCTCCTATCAGCCCGCCCCGGACTGCTCTTGCCTCGCTCTGAATTGCGAGTTCCGTCGGGCTACTGACGGGCAGCTGCCGCTGCCACCGACTGCCGCCGCCTTGCTTCACCGCACAGGAACTCGCTCGAGAGCTGGGTGGCCGCCGCTGACTACCCGCTGAGCAAGATCACGTACGCCACCACGGAGGCCGCCGTACGTAACGCCAACCTCTCGTCGTACAAGCTGCTGTACATACCCTCCAACAGCCTCAACACGCCCGGCGGCATCACGGCGGCGCTCAACCGCGTGCTCATCTCCATCCGCCAACGCATCATCGACTTCGTCAACATCCGGTCCGGATCCATGATCGTGCTGACGCAGGTGCGTACGGCACGGGGTGCACGGCTTGTACGGCACCGTGCGGTCGTACGACAGCGCCCCACTTGCTGCCGCCCCCCGCGCCTGCAGGCCGGCTTCTCCGCGACCGAGGCCTTTGGGTTCCTGCCCGTGCCGCTCAAGTTCACGGGCCTCGACTTTATCGGTGCGCCTGGTGGTCAGCCTCCTGACACGAACCCGGCCCTCAGCCTGCTTGGCACGAGCCCGGCCCCCATCCTCAGCCAGCTCGCGAGGTCACTGCACTGCGCCGGCAGTGCCGGCCCGCATGCGCCTTGGCCTGGAAGGCTCTCTCCCCTTGTCCATCTGTAATGCTCCTTCTCCTCTCTCCCTCCGTGGTGCAGCTGCCACCTCCCGCTGTGCCCCCAGCCCCTCCGTCCCGCCCTTCTTGATCCCGATCCCAATCCCGTGCTGCCGTCGCCCGCCAGATGTGGACATTTCGGACGACATGGCTGTGATCAGCCCTGAGACCGACGGAGAGTGAGTCCAAAGATGTCGGGGTCTGCCATCCTGGCCGGTTGCTCTCCCACGCGCGCCTCCTCCTCCGCTGCCGCTTCTGCAAGTCGGGCAAGCCCACTGAACCCCTGCAACCAAGCCTGCGCCTTGTCGAGTGCTCAGGCATCGCCCCTTGACCGCCTGCCTGCCCTCCGCAACCCCCGGACCACCCCCGCCCGCCGCTTTCGGAGCGCAGCAACAGCGACCACGTCTACTGGCACGTGAGTGGCGCGCGCCCATGGTTCCCGTACCACGGCATGTAGCGCTGCGTGCGTGGCTGCGTGCATTCCTGACCGCCTGATGCCCTGCACGTGCACGCAGGGCTACTGGACGGAGCCCATCGACTGGAACGGCCTGCGCGTGCTGGCGTACCAGGTGAGTCCGCCGTGTGTGCACAGCGCGGGCGGCAGGCGGGGCTCAGACGTGTCGCTCGGGTATTGGGGCCCAGCGCCTCAGCTGCCTGCCTGCCTGCTCCCTTGCACGTCCGCCCGCCCGCCTTCCTCAGGCCCGCATGTGCCCCGAGCCATACGGACCCAACCAGAACTGCAGGGCCACGGTGAGCTGCGTTAGCCGGCTAGCGCAGGGGTGCTTGCCAACCCCCTGCTTCCTATGGCAGCCACGGACAGCGTTTGACAGCGTCTTGCATGGAGATTGGCAACACTCTGGCCCTCACCACCGGGGCGGTGCCCTTGTCGTTTGCATGCGGCCGCTGGGGGCTAGTAGGGTCCGCGCGCCGGCAGAGCGGCCCAGCCCGCGCCGTGCCGCTGCGTTGCTGCCAACGCCGCTGCTGCCGCGCCGCAGGTGCTGTGCAACCAGAACACCATCCTGACGGCCGAGAACTGCTACGACAAGATCGACAACGACAACGATGGGCTGGTGGACAAGTCCGACCCTGACTGCTGGCGCTGCGGCGACAGCGTCACGGACCCCGACGAGGACTGCGAGTGAGCGAGCTCACAATCGATCGGTCAAGGCCTGTCAAAGCGGCTGACCGGTTGATGTAGCGCGATAAATCGTAGCGTGTCGTATGGTTGTTGTTGACAGAGGAAGCGCGGTGCATAGAATTGCTGACTGTCGCATCGCTGCTTGATTATTACACACAAGGATCTTGGGTTTCTTCCTGAGCGCGGCGCTCCACCCCGCACCTTGACATCGCGATGCAGCGACGGGAACGTGGCTGACGGCGACGGCTGCTCCAGCACCTGTCGCTACCAGGATCTGCCGCCGCCCAGCATCATGCCCTCGCCGCCGCCGCCGCCGCCGCGCAACGGCAAGGACAACGACTACTGGTAAGCTCCCTTCCCCAGACATGCCTGCTTCGATTCACGGCCGTGCATTTGTGTTGTGCGGCAACTCGAAGCGCAAGCCTGTGTGCGCTGGAGTCGCGAGCAAGCCGAGCATGCATACCTGCCGCCACGACCTGCGCACCTTAGCAACCCGAACGAACCCAACGAACCCCACAGCCTGGCCGCGGGTCTCGTCGGCTGCGCGACGTGCATGGGCAAGTGCGAGACCGTCGACAACTTCGGCACCGACGGCAACGTGTGCCGCCTGCCGAGCTACCTCAAGGGCGCCATGCCGGACTCGGACGTGTGCGAGAATGACAAGGGCTTCCTGGCCTTCGCGGTGCGGACGGCAATGGAGCTACATCTCATGAAACGCAGCACCCATCATCTAGCGCAAGGGATGTGCGCGTGCACGGCCGCTCAGATGGCGATGCCTGGCCTTCCATCGTCGATGCATGGTTTAGCACGCCACGTGAGAGGTTGTCACGCGATGTCGTCATTCGGTTGCCCCATGCCGCCACAGGTGACGGACGTGACCACCTCCGACGCGACGCGCACGGTGGTAGGCAAGGCCACCACCTTTCGCACGCGCGACGGCTGGCTGCACGGCACCGTGCAGCTCGCCTGCCCCCACCTCATCTGGTCCAGCGACGTCACGATCGACGACGACAACAACTTCATGCTGCTGTCGTTTCCAGCGGGCGGCTCGGTCGGCGTGGCCAAGGCGCCGCTGGTGCGTTGCGGGGGTGGGCGCATGGATGGATAATGGTGGCATCCTCGATGAGTGGGTGGCATGTGGCAGCAGAGCCAGCCCGGCCTGCGCCAGCTGTGGCCGCACGCCTGAAGCTGCTTTGTGCCTCCCGGCCATGAGTTGCTGTGACAAGGCCGCGATCCAAGCTTGGTTCTTAACTCTCACGAACTAACCGCCCATGGCCCTGTCGCTGCCGTGCGCCCTCCGTAGCGGCGACCTCGTGCAGGCAGCATGTTGTACTCCTGCTTCACCTTTTCCTACGACCTCAACACGCTGCCGCCCGCTGCGCGATCGAGCGTCGGCTCGGGCCCGGTGGGCTGCGCGCCGCTCGATGTCTACTCGTCGGTCACAATTCGATCCAGCATTGTCACCAGTCCTATCTCCGGCGACTGCTCCATTCAGCCGGACAAGAACACGCAGACCACGAGCTTCAACACGAAGACGTCCTTCACTACAACCGGTGCGCGACTGCGTAAGGGATGTTGCTTTCGCAAAGGCGCAGTGAGCTTGGCGTCGCCCTCGCTCGCTCAGGTCGCTCAAGTCGTGTGCCGTTCTCCCGTGCCGTACCTCCGCAGACCCGCTGCCCCCGAGCCCACCGCCCAGGCCGCCCCCGCCAAGCCCATCGCCGCCCCGGCCCCCCCGGAGGCCGCCGCCGAATGTCCCCCTGAGCCCTCCGCCACCGCTCGCGCCGCCGCCTTCTGCGCCGCCGCCGCTCTTCCCACCGCCGCCGGACGCTCCACCGCCGCCACCGCCGCCGCCGCTCTTCCCGCCGCCTCCTGGCTTGCCGCCCCCTAGGGCACCCCCACCTTCGCCGCCGCCGTCGCCGCCGCCCTCGCCGCCGCCGTCGCCCCAGCCACTCGAGCCGCCGTCGCCTGAGCCGCCGTCACCCGAGCCTCCCTCACCTGAGCCGCCATCTCCTGAGCCGCCCAGCCCGCCGCCGCCATCGCCGCCGCCGCCAAGCCCGCCGCCGCCGTCACCTCCTCCTCCCAGCCCGCCTCCTCCATCGCCGCCTCCCCCAAGTCCGCCTCCGCCCTCGCCGCCGCCACCGTCGGCACCACCGCCCAGCCCCGAACCGCCGTCGCCATCTCCCCCTCCCTCGCCAGAACCTCCCAGCCCGCCTCCTCCGTCTCCCCCTCCCCCAGCCCCGCCGCCGCCGTCTCCCCCTCCCCCC